>JARFXV010000876.1:0-268531 GCA_031761425.1 Cosmopolites sordidus | reverse complement strand
ATATATATATATATATATATATAAATATATATATATATATATAATATATATATATATATATATATATATATATATATATATATATATATATATATATATATATATTCTATATATATATCTATATATTCTATATATATATATAAATATATATATATATTATATATATATATATATATATATATATATATATATATATATATATATATAATAGTTGGTGCGTATGTTTGTGATCGTGTAACTTCTGAGCAACTACACCGCTGATGAATATATACCCACAATATATTTGTTTTGTCGAGACGATGGTTCATAGCTATACTAGAATCCGATAGGTGGCGGTGTAGTCAAGCTATTAACAAATTCTATATTTATAAAACGAAATTATTTATATTTACACAATATGACATATGAACATCAATTCTGTGTTATTGCGTTAATCAACTTAACATTCTCATTATTTATTAAAAAAAAAGGAATTTAATATCGATTATTAAAAAAAACCAAGTGATATAATCAAAATAAAAGGTAAATGATTTAAATTAATATCTTAAATATCATCTGCCGGAAAGGGCAGAATAATATTTGCTGGGCCAGCTAGTTTTCTATAAAATTCAAAAAAAACCTTAATAAAGAAAAATCACCGTTTTGTGGAAGTATTTATTAAAAAAATTGTCAAATTAACGTAAAAAAAAACATGGTATAGAAAGAAAAAAATATTCACAAACTAGAGGCTCTCATACTTTCATCTTGAAGTTGTCGAAATATTCCCTACAGCAAGCCGTTATGTGCTCCATGCTCAACCAACTTTTATAATTTTTACAAAAAAAAACGTATTTTGCGTCTTCTGCAATATTTACAATTTTCTCTCTTATCTAGGGCAGGGTCTGGTACATCCATTACAGCGATAGCTGTAAGCCTTGTACCTGAGTTACGCACACTTCGTGGTAGGTGTTTGTCAGTTCCTCTTCTTTTCATGTTTTCTTGCACTAGTTCCATAGCAAGAACTTTTGAAATAGTCTACGACATTTGGCGAATTCGAGATTTGGGTTCTTGCCCTTGTAAATTACAAATGCGTGATTGCTCCAATATTGAGCAAGTTATAAAATATCACCGTTGGCCAACGTTTTATATTTTCTTATTTCTTGCAACATTGTATGATGTGATGAATCTATCAACAATACTACTCCACCTTTTGTATAGTTGTATAAAGTGATTATCTATTAAATGTAATTACTGAAGAGTTTACTTGCCTGTTTTTTATTTGCGTTATTTCGGGAGGCAGTTCTCTTCTATTTGCTCAAATTGTACCAACGACTGTAAGTCAGTGCTCTCTATGTAGACTCTTCACAATAGCATATCCTGTAAACCAACGATACATTGTAGCATTCTCTCCTAAGCCTGATAAATATGAGCACATTCTTTTAGTAACTGCAGAGGCAGAATTATTAATTTTATTTGGACCATCGGGTTAAACACTAGCATAGGTCCCATGAGGGACGTATAGAATGTTTTGAGTCAATAGTAGAAAATACTTTAAGTCCATATTTATTGGGCTAATTTGCTATATGCATAAGGAAACTTCATCTACCCGCGAATATAAGTAGCATTTCATTTAATGTCACGTAAACTAATACCCTTTCAGATGTTCGTGATCCATGTTGAAGTCCAGCCAAATATAACGAATCTATATTATAATTAATTAGTCCCTAATTTCCTGTAGTCTGTAGACCGAAAGTCACTCCTGTCTTTGTACATAACCGGCATTTTTCTATTTATTGATTTGTATTTTGAACTACAATGTCTACACAGTTTTCAAACATGTACAACCAGCTTTGAATTGGTGACAATACATGTCGCGCGTCTCCTATAACACATGGCAAATGAATGAGTATGTTTTCTTTGCGAGTTCGAACATTTCACGATAAAATTGATTTTCTCAATTTAGTTCCGTCTTTACCTTGATAATATAATGATTTATCATCACTAATATTGTCTTCGTGTTCATCCACTTCTTGCTCGGGTTTCTTCCTCTTCACTCAAAATTTCCTGTTCAGAATCCGTATCGTGATCGCTGAGATTCACAAAATTCAGATCTGCAATTGAATCATCGTCGGAATCATTAATTTCACTGTCCGTTGAAATTTCTGCATAAAGTTGGGCTAGCCTCTTTTCCTCCTCCTTCATATGGAACCATTTTACAATACTAAAACGTATAACATACATCTGGTACGAGAAATCAGATTGTTAAAGTTTTAAAGAACTTATGTAAATAAGCTATTAAATATTATTTTCGCGTTTCACTACTTAATATTAATAGAAATACACTACAAATGATATGTGAACCCTTTATTAGACCTATAACTGATCGCTGGAGGAATTACCAAATTTTTCAGTGGATCAGAATGCTCTAGAAATAGCACCAGTGTTACCAACTGCCACTTTTTTTCATAACACATTCATACGGAATAAAAATTACAGGATTATCACCAGTAGTTATCATTGTGTCTCACTTAAAAGTTCTGACACTTTTACTGGAAAACTTTTATTAAAAAAAATGATAATATCGAATCTTGATGTACGATCGTCCAAGAAAAAGTCTCAAAAGTCACAATTGTCCGTGGTGTCGAAACCGACATTCCGTAAAATAAGAATGTCGTCGTCATCATCCCCCATTCGACCCCCTCCCGCTCTCCAAAAGCCATCTCTCGGACAAATGGAGGTCATGACAGGCGGGGATTTGCATGAAAATTGACCTTTGGCGGCGCAATCTTCGCCGCCGTCATTTTTCACGGCCTGCTCTGCCGAATGGATTTTTCGTGGCGGGCACACAGTGAGGTGGTATCGGTGGGGGACGAGGGTGCACTCGAACGGGTGGCGTCTCGCGGCTCGCCCTGATGAACTACATCCATCATGTTTAGAGACGGTTTTATTAACGGGCTGTCTTTTATGTGTGTCGGAGGAGACGCTGTTGGCAAACTTTGAAGCAGAGAACTCAAGGAAACGGGAGTGTATCCGACAGGAGACAAGAGGAAAGTTTCCTTGAATATGTCACTTTAATTTGCATTAGTTTTTACTAAAAAATATATTGCAATTCAGACAAAATTTAAATACAGTCAAAGGTCTTTATTCACGGTTCTGTTATTCGTGTTTTCAATATTCGCAGATAAAATAATGTGACCACTTCTTGTATTCGTGAATATTTTAGAATAATATGTATTTATTTACCAGTTACTTTTCGAAACCATTTATTTGCCAGTTACTTAAAAAAAAAAGTATCAAAGTATTTATAAACAAGCAGGTCTTATTGCCGCTTGCCACCAAATAAGTCCTATTCTAAAACTAAACTATGTTCTATTTATATGATAACCCTAATTACTAACCTACTACCTAGGAAACGTACTCCCTACCTAATAAAGCGTTGAAAGCGTAGAATTGTAGAAAAAAGAATAAGAGAAAATAGAAAAAAAAACAAATACGAAAAAAAATCAACCTTGGAGTTTACCGAGCTTTACATTAATAGTTGAAAAAGTTGACTGAACGGAACAGGTCCTTTATCCCGGTTCATGATTTTCATATATTTTTCTATTTGAATGTTTCATAGGCATCAAAAGCCCTATTGTTATTTACACTTTTAATCAGTCTTAAATTACTAATGCCTATATTGTAGTCATGTTCGATTGCATGCTGGGCAGCACAATATTTTTCATTTCTCCCATATCTTATGTGGGCAACGTGTTCTTTATATCTCGTTAATATGGATTTTTTTTTGCCCAATATACCTTCGATAGCTAATTTCGTAAATCCCCGACTTTTCATGTTGATCTACTTTATCCATTGGATTACCAAGGACTTCTGATAATTTATTATATGGTTTGTTCACAACCTTAATGTCCCTTCAAAATTTTGTCTAGCTCTCGTGTTAATTGGCCCTCAAACGGTATTACTATGAATTTATTTTTGGTTTGAAGGGTCTTTTGACAAGTCGAAGATTCTTTCAATAATTTTCTAAAATTATGTTTTCTAATTAATTTATCTATTTATCTATAATAATAATATATTCTTATTATAACCGTTTACTTTGGATACCTCTCTAATTAATTTTAATTCTTAGTTAAAATTATCTTTGTTTAAAGGAAAATTGAATAATCTATTTACCATCAAATTTAAACTAGTCATCTTATTATGGAAGCTATGATTAGAATTGTTAAGAATGTATTTCGAAGTTTTTGTGTTTTTTCTAAAGATATGAAAAATCTAACCTATTTTTATTATGTTTCTACTGATTAAAATATCCAGAAATGGTAAACTATCGTTGTTTTCAAGTTCTTGCGTGAATACTATAAATAAAACTATAAGTTCTTAATAAAGTCATCTAAGTTTTCATTTTTTGAGCGGAAAATTGCAAACCATAGCTTCGGAAAGTAACTGAATTTATTTTTCGCCTCGGTTTCAAATTTACTCATGACTATGTTGGTTAAGAACGGTGGCAGAGGATTGTCCATTGCCGTCCCTTCCTGTTGTACGTAAAACCTGTTATTAAGCTGAAAACAATTTTGATTCATACATAATCTTGTTAAGGAGATGTACTCAGAAACAATCTTATTATTAAAACCATCTACTTCGAGTAACTACCTTAGGTATATGCAATCGGGACACTAGGAAACAACGATGATACGTCAAAAGAAACCAAGATCTCACCTTCCTGTAGATGTGTGTTTTGATTGCTTAGATTTTCAAATTCTTTTGTTAACCATTTTGCCAAGTTGTATGTTGGAGAATTTTGGCTGATACATTTGGTCTCATAGATTTTCCTGGTTCATAAATTTTTAGTAGAGAATATAATCTTGACACTTTTGGCTTAGAAATATGCAGTTTATTTTTTTGGAGAAGGAGAAATAAGGCTGTTACGATATTTCAGTGTATCTCTGACTTTGTTGACCATTTTTGACAATGGATTGATTCCTCGGTAATAGTTTATAATGGTCCACATAAACGATTAATTGAATGATCGAATTAATTTTTAAACGTGCTCAAAGTAATCAGATTTGTTCATTACTATTATATAAACGAGATATAAAGAACACATTGCCCACATTAGATATGCGAGAAATGAAAAATATTGTGTTGCCCAGCATGCAATCGAACGTGAACACAATATAGAGATAAGTAATTTAAGACTGATTCCAAATATAAATAACAAACGGGCTTTGGATGCATATGAAAGCATTCCAACAGAAAAATGTAAGAAAATCATGAATCGGGATAAAGGACATATTCCTTTCAGTCAACTTTTTCAATTATTAATGTAAGACTCAGCCGTTTATCTCCGATCCAATGGCACCACCTCCTGATGATGCTAAAACGGTTAGCAAAACGTGCGTCGAAAACTTAAAAAAAGTGATTTGGTGTTTAGTGGTAAATCTCTTTGAGTTTCGTTGGAAAATAATGCCAAATAAAACTTATATATCTAAAAGAGAAACGTCAGCCTCTAGTTTTATGGCCGCTGTTCTAATGCATCAGGAGATTGCCTAATTAACCCACTTATAATTCACAGATTGCTAAATCCTAGTGCTTTAAAAAATCAAAATAAGGACAACCAGTGTTTTGGCGTTCAAACCAGATAGTGTGGGTTACAAGTGCCAATTTTTGTGACTGGTCTCGGGATTGTTTTGTTCCTGAAGTTGAAACCTATTTAAAGAAAACATATTTAAATTTCAAGGCAGTGCTAGTTTTGGACAATGCTCCAAGTCACCCTCGTGAGCGTGAAGCTATGCATCCAAATAT
This sequence comes from Cosmopolites sordidus, assembly GCA_031761425.1. Lineage (NCBI taxonomy): Eukaryota > Metazoa > Arthropoda > Insecta > Coleoptera > Curculionidae > Cosmopolites > Cosmopolites sordidus. Next base: position 262,750 of record JARFXV010000876.1, on the reverse strand, counting down.
AAAGGTTATATTTTTGACTCCTCCGACGGCCATACTCCAACCTATGGACCAAGGAATAATCCAGGCCTTTAAGCTCTATTACATTAAACAAACCTATAAAGTCATATTGGACATCATGGAATGTAATCTTGATATGAATATTATGCAATGATGAAAAAATGTTGACATAGCAAAGTGCGTTGTTAACATAAATAATCATTCCAAGAGCTCAATTCATACAAATTAAATTAAATATACATAAAATACTTACTATAAATAAATTAAATTAAATATACATTAAATATACATCATCATTCTCGGATTATCTATGGCTGTCGCCGCCTCTCCGTCCCCAGTTTCCAGTTCGTTCTGTCGTGACACATGTCCTCTTGCAAATCTCTTGCTTCCATGGCTTCATCAACGACGTCTCTCCAACTTCTTCTTGGTCGTCCTCTCTTTCTTCTTTCTGGAGGTATCCATTCCAACACTTTTCGTGGCCATCTTGTCTCATTCATTCTTTTTGCATGTCCGAACCAAGTCAATTGTTTTCTCTCTATGTCGTCCACAATATCTCTCTCGATGTTCATGTCCCTTTTAATGTTTATATTTCTTATTCTCTCAAGTCTCGATCTCCGACAGCTCCTTCTCAAAAAATCCATCTCCGTGGCCAGTAGTTTTCTTCTATTAGTATTATTTAAATCCCACACTTCTGAACCATAAGTCAAAACACTCTTTACGATTGAGCTATATATGCGAAGTTTTGTTTCTCGCCTAATTTTTCTTTCCCACAGGACAGAGTTGAGTGCTCCAATGATTTGTCTACCTCTTATTATTCTTGTTTGAATTTCATCATTACTATTACCTTGCCTGTTGAAGATCACCCCTAAGTATTTAGCCTTGTCAACGTTTTTTATTGTTCCGTTTTCCAAGGGTAAATCGTCGTTGTCATTACTACTCACCGCTAAGTATTCACATTTATTTAAGTTAATTGTGAGACCAGCTAGTGTGTACTCTTCATTTAGTTTCCTCACCATGTAGCTCAAATCCTGTTGGTCTTCTGCCACCACTATCTGATCGTCGGCGAAATAAAGAGTATATAGGGTGTCATCCCCCACCCGAAGGCCCATGTTCCAACACTTCCGTGCCCAGCCTTTCATGGATTGGTCTACGTATAGTTTGAATAAGGTGGGAGATAGACAACATCCTTGTCTTAGCCCCTTTGTTGTATTGAATGATTCAGATAGTGATGTTCCAATTTTAATAACCGCAGAATTCTGTTCATAGTAAAGTTGGACGGCCCGAATCAATGTTGGTCTAATCTTGAGAGTTTCCATTGCTTCCCATAACTTCGATACTGGTACACTGTCATAAGCTTTTTCTAGGTCTATGAAAGCTATATGCGTCTCCCTGTTTCGCTGGGTTCGTTTTTCTAGGGCTATTTTTAGAGTGAAAAGGTTGTCTGTGGTGGAACTCCCTGCCCGGAAACCGGCTTGTTCTTCCGCTTGTTTATCCTTGATGTCTTCTTCTATTTCATTTCTAAGGATTCGGGAATATATTCTTCCTATTGTTGGGATTACCGCTATACCTCGGTAATTCTTAGGGTCATTTTTTGAGCCTTTTTTGTGAATGGTTGATATATATGTTCTCCATTCGATCGGCGTTTCTTCCCCATTCAGGCATCGTTGAAACATATTCTTCAACATTCTTAAAAGTTTTTCGGGTCCATACCTTATGAATTCCGGGTGGATCCCTCCAGGTCCAGGGGATTTTTTTATTTTTGTGTCTTTCACAGCTTGTTGCACTTCTTTTAGTTGGAGATCTATAGGAGTTAGATTATTTATTTGGTGTTGTTTTCCTAGAAAATTTTCACGTCTCTCTTCCAAAAGGTCTTTAAAGTGGTGTACCCAGTCTTCATTTGTTATGCCCCCTAAGTTAGGTATTTGTTTTTTTGATGTTTTTACCGACTTTATGGTCTTCCAGGCTTCTGAGCTTCGGGTTCCTCCTAATTGTTGTTCTATGTACTCACATTTTTTCTCCCAAGACTGATTCTTTCTCTTTAGGACTTCGTTTTTAATCTCCCTATTTGCTCTTTTGTATTTTTGTCTCGTCGCATCATCGTTCTTTTGAAGGAGTTTCTGGTAGAGTTGTTTCTTTTCTTTAATTTGTTGTTCTATTTTATCATCCCACCAGTCAGGTTTGTTATTCATCCGTATCTTTCCGACAGATTCGTCCGCAGCCTCAAGAATACAAGCTTTTATATGTTCGTACTCTTCTTCTATTGTTCGTTGAGTTTCGATTAGTTTTTGATCCAGTCTTCTAAGATATAAATATTTAGTACTTTCATGTTCAAAACTTTGTAAGTTATATTTTGTCGTTGTCAATCTATTCTCAGTGGGACTGCTGGTGGTCGATTGAAAAGATGTTAAAAAGGGAATGTGTATCTTTGCCACCAGTAAGCGGTGATCAGATCCACACTCGGCACCTCTCTTTACCCTAACGTCTTGTATCTTGATTTGGGAGTTTTGTCGGGCAATGAGATAGTCAATAATCGATTTTAGTCCTCTTGTCTGTTGGTACCAAGTGTATTTATGTATATCTTTGTGAGCGTAAAAGGTGTTAGTTATTCTCAAATCGAACTGCTCACAAAGATTCACTAATCTTTCACCATTGTCATTTATGGTTTCTTCCCCGTGTCTGCCTACTACTCTACTATGTCTCTGTTTTCCGACCCGACCATTTAGGTCTCCTCCTATGATGACTTCATGACTGCGTGGAATTTGATCGATTATATCTCTGAGGGTATCTTCAAACATATCTTTAACGTGAGCTGTAGCATCGTTATTAGGAGCATACACACCGAGAATTGTCATAGTTCTTCCCCTTATTTGGATCGTCAGTTTAATTATGCGTTCGTTCATTGGTTCCCAAGATTTAATGTATTTTTTCAATTTTTTGTGGATTAGAATAGATACTCCAGCACGTGCTCTTTCGTGTTTATTAAATATACATATAACATAAAATTGAAACATTTTCTGAAAACATTGCCCAAGTTGCCAATGGCATAGAACGAGATTTTTTCCAATAGTGAGAATCATGCGCCATTCAAGAATTGCTTAACTCGCAAGATAAATATTTGACTGAAACCAGCTTGGAGGAAATGCTGAAAACTGAAACTGTATCACTGAAAAGGTGACATTTGCCTTAAAAAACATGAGTGACGATTTACGAATGGCAAATGAGCTTTGTGATTTTTTCATAAAAATTGATCCATCTATGGAAAGAAATTGTTTCTTTCCTCTTTCCTGTTTCTGTGAAAGAAGATTGTTTTTAAAAGGCAAATAGTTAATTCCTTAGCCGAATATCAATCCGAATCGATAGATCTTTTAAAAGCGGCAAAACAAGTAAAAATTACTAAATTCTTTAAGCCATTGCCTAAGTCTGATAATAACTATTATTATTGTTAAAAAATCTTCCATTAAATTCTGGAATTACCGCTCCGTATTCACGGTTTCTGCATTCGCGGCATATTTACGAAACTTATTCCCGCGAATAAGGAGCTTTGACGGTAGTCTCGTGCTACGGAATTTGATTCAGATTATGTATAGAATCGTCTGCAACCAGGACAGCAGGGTACTGTTAGTATTAGGAACTGAATTTGATTCTCGCCTTTTTTACTACTCTTCACTTAATCTTCAGATTAATTTCCGTTACCTTTTATTTACTTCCGCCATCTATCAGACAGTTATCTAATCACAGATCGAAAAAAACCGGCGGTTTTCATTTGGAACAGTTATTAAGGCTTTTTGCGACTTCCTCAATAAATGTAAAGCGGTTGTCAACCAGGTGAAGTTGTAGGGGATCGGAAGAGCTGAAAATCTGAAGAGGCCAAGTCTGGAGAATATGTCGGGTGTGATAAAACCTACCGGAGTATCCTAACACGATTGAATTGTTGCTGATAAAGGTCAGTAGTGATCGTTTGATCAGATTGGAACAACTGATAATGTACTACGCGCAGCTGATTCAATCATATACACAGCGACACTTTTGGAAAAGGAGAACCTAAATAAATTGTTGAAAGCAAACGAGATGAATAAGGATGGTTTTCATCAAAAATATGTATTCCTCATATTAACATTGAATGTTCTTTACACATTATTTATGGATTTATACCAATTCTGTGGGTTCCTATTGCTTAACATAGTTTAAACTGGAAGAGCACCATCCCTCTCCTTTAAACAACTAAAAGCATCTCTTCTGTTTTTTTTTGTGAAGATCCACTAGTCGAATAAGTGTTGGAATAACACATTGGTCAATAAGACCATTGATATATATATATATATATATATATATATATATATATATATATATATATATATATATATATATATATATATATATATATATGGCATCATTACGAAAAATCCTTATAAGTGGTCGATCGTGCCAACCTTCAAACGTTATGTATCAAAATTTTATATAATGAAAAGATAATTGCCGAAACTGAGCGATATTTTGAAGGCAAAGAGAAGTCGTTCTATAAAAAAAGGTGTAGAAAAGCGTTGGAATGATTGTATTGCTCTTCAACGAGAATATATTGATGAAGTTTAAATTTGCAAAAAAGTGTATATTATTAGTATTTGTCAGACCGGGGACATATTGATGGACAGCTTTGTTTTATCTGTATTTATTTCTACACGGAAAAAAATTATATGAAAAATTACGATAGTCACATTGTAATCCAGGACCAGACTTTCAGTATATTTACCTTCATAATTTTACATTTTAAAATTTACTATTTACATACGAATTTTTTCGACATAAACATCGTAATTACAATTATAGATTTCTGTAGTAAATAATAAAAAAATATTACGATATTGCATCGTAAAAATTAACAAAAAAAAAGTTTTATGTTATTGCCAAATTTAATTCGATATTTATTTGTTGGTTTTTCTTTTTAATGCATCAATCAATATTTCCACCATATGTTTTATTTCTCGAAAGAGATTTATTATGAGAATTCGTTCGAGTAGATCATTTAGTACCATTTATATTTGGATATTCACACTGTCATTTTTCTTCCTAATTTGTTTAATATTTATCTGTCATCCAAAAATACGAAACTAACCTAACTTTTTTACATTACTGTTGTAGCATCGTAATTTCTCTTGCAGTGAATAAGACTGTGTGTTGTTTTCAACCGTATAATCTGTTTAATAGAATTTATGATGTAGCATCATATATTTTTTTTTTCATTCTGGTCCTGCACTGCAATCTTAAATACTAAAAATTACGATGTTTTGATAGTAATTTTTAGTGTAATTTTTTTCTGTGTAGGCTGGCTCTTTTGACATTCACCTTTATTTCATATCTCTTAGTGATATTTTCAATATTGGTAAAATGTTAAGGTCAACTGTATACAATAGTATCGGTTTATCTTTCCTTATCACTGTTTCATTTACGTCTATGTCTGTTTTGCTGATGAGGTTGTTTAATACTTCATTAAATAAGACTAGTGCCACTGGATCATCAATGGGATCTGGAGGAGAGGGAGATAGCTTTACAGTGGTACATACATAAACAACTGGGTTTTTCAAAGTTTAAAAGTATTTTGTTCATTTGAAAATGATGAATAAAACCATCTAAGAAGAAATAAAAATATTATTTTTTAGGTGGGACAAAAGGATATATTTGTCTAATGCCAGAATCAGATGATCTGGAACAGAATCAATCATAAAGATGACGGATTGACTGTTGAGGAAATTTATCCCACTCTTCTTGAATTGCTCTGTCGGTAGCCACTCTATGCAGTTCTGACTAGATGACCGGCTAGATAGACATTTTCAATTATGTTAAAGTCTGAGGATCTCGCAGACCAATCAAAACACTAATGTTGTTTTTCGAAAAATGTTTTTTTCCACTTTTGCTAATAGGTGTTTAATACATTTGAGCGTTTATTTCCATAACAAAATAAATTACCTTAGTAATTGGCCATGCTTAGCTTTTGTTTTTTCCCATCTTTATGTCAGAAATGGATTCCACGTCAAAAGAACTTTAGATTTTTTAAGGCCAACCATTCATCAAGTCAAATCTTGAAATGTAGAAATGTGTTATTCTAAAAGTCCATGCTGTATCGATCGAAATAAGTGGCAGTAGTCCGAAAGGGCTAAGTCTGGTCAATATGATTCGTGAGGTAGGGCATCCAATTTAACGTTTTCCAAATAGTTTTTTATACATATATTGAAAAATGGCTTTATAGTGTCTTTAGGCGTATTCTGATCGTTTGTTACTCAATGCTCGGTTCAATTTTATCAATTGTTGTCGGTATCGATCGCCAGTAATGGTTTCACTAGGTTTCAGCAGTTCGTAATTCACAGCTTCAGCCCGTATCGATCCACTGCAGGACGAAGGCCTCTTCAGCATGCTTCCAACCTTCACGATCCTGGGCTTTCCTCTGCCACTCGGGTCCAATATACTTAACGATGTCATCAATCCATCGTGCTTTCGGTCTTCTTCGCGGACGTTTGCGATCAAGCGGTATCCACTCCAGGATTGCCTTGGTCCATCTGTCGTCCCATCGCCTCGCTATATGGCCTGCCCATCTCCATTTTAACTGTTTTACTCTTCCAATGATGTCACAGACGTTTGTTTGTTCCCTGATCCATGCGCAGGACTTTCTGTCTCGTCTTGTAATGCCAAGCATACATCTTTCCATTCCCCTCTGTGCCACCCGAAGTTTTTGAATTGATTGCGATGTGAGTGTCCAGGTTTCACTTCCGTATGTCATAACGGGTAGAACGCACTGATCGAATACTTTTCTTTTCAGGCAAAGTGGGAGTCTGCTCTTAAACACTATGTTGAGCCTACCAAATGCCTGCCAGCCACATTTAACACGCCGTTCCACCTCCCGGGCGGTATTCCCCTCCATGGAAATCCTCTGCCCAAGATATACAAAGCTGTCCACAATCTCTAAATCCCTTCCTAAAACTGAAATTCTTCTCTCCTGAGCGAAGTTATTGAACATAACCTGACTCTTTTTCAGGTTTATTTTCAAGCCAAATGGTTCGCCAGCCCTTTGCAGTTCTTGTATGCGTCTTTGCAGCTCCTCTGGGTCTTGTGAAATGAGAATAATATCATCTACAAATCTAAGATGGTTTAAGTTTGCACCATTGATCTTTACCCCATCCTGTTCCCAATCCAGTTTACGGAATACTTCTTCAAGGCCAGCCGAGAAAAGAATAGGCGATATTGCGTCACCCTGCCGTACACCTCGTTCTATATTAATTCCCACTTCAAAATCATCAAGGTGAATTGTGGCTGTAGCTCCATCATATATCGATTCTAATAGGTTTACATAGGCCCTCTCTACACCTTGGCTAAGCAGTGCATCCATTATCGCATGCTTTGAGATGGAATCAAATGCTTTTTCGTAGTCGATAAAAGCCAAGCACAGTGGCATGATGTATTCGTTGTGCCTTTCTATGACCTGCTGTACAACCTGGATGTGATCCATTGTACTGAATCCACTTCTGAATCCTGCTTGTTCTCTTGGTTGTGCGTCATTCAGTTTTTTTAATATTCTTTTAGAAATTATCTTAGTGAAAACTTTGTACATCACTGATAGGAGGCTTATTGGACGGTAGTTCTTTAAATCTTCCTGTGCTCCTTTTTTATGTAAAAGGATCACTTCTGCATTTTTCCATAAGTCGGGTACTTTTTGTTCTTTGAGGCATTTTGAGTATAATTTTGCCAGTGTTTTATGTAACGTCCGACCACCAGCTTTTAGTATTTCGACAGTTACACTATCCTTTCCTGGAGCCTTGCCGTTCTTCATCAATTCTATAGCATTTGTTACTTCCTCCACTAGGATATCTGGTATTATATATTGTTTTTCCGTGGGTATTGCTGTCCCTGACTGGCTCTGATCTTCATATAACTGGGAATAAAACCTTCTGACAATTTCTAACATTTGGGTACGCGTCCTGCACACTGTGCCATCCTCACGCTTTAAAGCATATATTTGCGTTCTTTTGTTTCTCAGCTTCTGTTTAGCTTTGTTAATTCCTTTGTTTTCTTCCAGGGTTTTTTGCACTAGCTGCATATTGAATCGGCGCGTGTCCTCTCTGATACGTTTTCTTATAGTTTTGCAGAGCTCAGTGTACTCGACCCTGCTAAAAGGACTACCTGCATTTCTCATTGCTCGCCGTTTCTTCATTAAATCAATGGTCTCACTGGAGATTTTTGTTTGTTTGAGACATTTTTCCTCTGGTGCTATTGAAGCAGCCGTTTGAAGTACATTGTTGGCGATTTCTTCATATTGGACTGATATTTCCACCTCCTCTGGATCTTGCAATGCAGCAAGAGCAATGCACAAAGCAATTTCAAAATCGCTTCCTCTGTCCAGCAGTTTTCCAGAATCCACCTTGCCCTTCTTTGATCTTACCATTTTTTCGCGCTCTTTTCGATTTCCATGTCCATTTTCTGCTGATATATATATATATATATATATATATATATATATATATATATATATATATATATATATATATATATATATATATATATATATATATATGCATGCTGCTGCATATATGCAGCATATATATATATATATATATATATATATATATATATATATATATATATATATATATATATATATATATATATATATATATATATATATGTTTACCCTCCAAAATACCATAGATGTCACTAATATAAATTATAATATTATTATCATATAATTATTAATACAATAAATGTATTAGTAACGCCATATTAACCGAAACAGCCATTTTGTGGACCGGCGCATTGTCCTGTTGGAAAACAAAATTTGCTCAACTAATACCAACAAACAGCAAGTGTAAGATTTTCTTCGTTATTTTCAAACGAACCTAAAACCAAAAGTAATCTGAAAACTCAAATAATTTGAAAAATCGCCCCATCCTAGGGCGCTTTTATTGTAATTACAAAAGCTTAATGCCCCTCAATCGGATAATGAAGACTTTCGAATCACTGTAATAAACAATAATTGAAGTGTATTTGTTGTTAAACGTGATTCAGAGCTTAATTTTATTCATTCTCGCTTTGTTTGACAGGTTCAAATGTTTGTTTTAGGTATTGGCAATAGTCCGTTCGTTAACGGTTATGTTGAATATGCACGTCTCGTTGTGCTCGAGCTGAGGAAAATTATACCACAGTGGCAAACTGAAATTGGAATCGTTTTAGCGCTAAAAATGATTGTGAGTTTAATTTAAATCAATGTACGACTAGCACAACTATATATTTCAGTTGTTGGAAGGGTGATTGTTAACTCGTATGACGAGTAGAGGCTTTAAAACCGGTATTGGAAGAAGGTTGGTTTTGCTGGGGCACTAGATATTTTATCTCTCATCTGTCATCTTTCTAATACTTCCTCTTCGTCCGCTATCCAGTTTTCTCCTTTATTTGTATAGGGTGATCTCATTAGTGCGTCCGAAGTTTAAATTCAAATAAAACAACCAAATTAGAAGCTTTTTATGCCTTTTATTTTATGTGAAATAACATTCAATGGACAATAATTTCGGACAAATGTCTGCCGCGACTATTTCTGACAAAGCGCATTCTGTCAATCCAATTTTCGACCACTTTTTCAAGCAATTGGGGTTTTGAATAAAAAATAATTATCGATTTTTTTACTTTATTTCAAAACTTTATCATAAATAACATTAACAATCGATGTGAATGTACAAAATTTTAAAAAATCACGTGACTACGAACGCGCTGCGATTGGTTGCTATGTTTGTGACGTCAGAATACCAGTGTTTTCACGTGAGTACTGTCAACGGTTTCTATTCGTATATATATTGTGAAAATGATTGTTGGTTAAGTGCAAAATAAAATATTGTTGATTACTAATTTAGTTCAGTAATGTATGACAAAGGGTTTATAAAGGCTAATTATGATAATATACCTGCTGTGGATATTTTTATGGTCACAGATTTTCTGGAAAATTACATTCGGTTCAATTCAACTGAAGTTCGAGGTGCTAAAGCATCGATGTAAGTTTTTTAAAAAATAATAATAATGTAAATATAAATAAGAAACAAAATATTTCTGTTAAATATTCAACTTAATTGCAAAAATAGTATTTGCACTGTAAAAGGACGTGTATGTCCAGAACATAAAGTTCGGAGTAAAGCTTATACAGTTACCTTGATTATTAATGAGAAATTAAGTCCAAGACACTCAATGTCACGATTGTGCAGCTTCGGCAGGTAATAAACACTGAAACAAAAAAATTATATGTTATAAATAGTAATCTTTTGTATATATTTGATGACAGGTGGTTGTAAACATGTATTAGCACTGCGCACGTGGACACATCGGAGAAGCGAAGATCCAACACACACTGAAGAAAAATGTTAAATAATGAGTAACCAAAAGATATTTTCTAGTTTTGTAATTATTTTTTGAGAAAAAAATACAATATAAATTAAAATTAGAAAAACAAAACACATACATACTGTTTAAATCACTAAATTTATTTCAATAAAAAATACACTGGCAAATATACATAAAACTCCCCTCAACTAGGATAATATGGATAATATTTTACTGTAGATTATAATATGTAAACTACATTAACAATCAATTCAGAATAAAATAATTACTGCCCAAAATTATATACATATTTGTTTGATTGCATTCATTGGAGTTTGCAATACTTTTAAAACCACACAGATTCTGCAAACCATCACACTAAACTCTATTAACAATATTTTAAAAAAATCCACCCATACCAGATTATTGCTTTAATAAAGGTTTTCACTTTTTTTAAACGATGGCGATTTTTCGCCTTACATGTTTTACAAACGACCACATTAGACTCTTGATTTAATAATATTTGCAATTATAAATAAATCTGGCTGCTAACTGCAATGCATGACCAGCCATAGATTGGAAAACTTATAGTCGATGTGTGCGACTCTCCTGTTAAAAGTCTACCTCTTCAACGCTTGAACTAGAGTTGAGTTAGTTTGTGAGTTCTCGCCGTGCAGGGTAGATCGAAGTTGATCTCGCGTGATATTTGTTTAGGAAAGAGTTGTTATAAAGTTAACCTAAAAAGTACTGTGTATTTGTTTTGTTGGATATATATAAAATAAGTTCAGGTAGAAGAAGTTGTGTAAATCATCCTGATCTTGCTACTTATGTAGATGCATCCTGTATTTTGCTACTTATGTGGATAATACACGTTGAAATAAAACAGAAAAACTGTTAGTAACTGTGTAAAGAGACCTTATCTTGTATATTTTGGTGTTAGGCTTGGTGATCAGGATAAAACCTGGGCACCGCTTCTGGTCTGTAAAACTTGTACAGAACATTTACGACAGTGGACTACCGGGAAAAGAAAATGTCTAAAATTCGACGTACCGATGGTTTGGAGAGAAGCCAAAAACCACTTTAATGACTGTTATTTCTACCTAGTAAATATTACTGCAATCCTTCGAAACAACCGTAGCAAGTGGACTTATCCTGATTTAGTCTCTGCAAGAGGCCCGGTTTCTCACTCAGAGGAAGTGCCGATTCCAACGTTTAACCATATGCCAGAGCTCTGTGAGGACGCGTATTATCCCTGTGATCACCCTTCTGATACTAATGAAGGTAACAGTAATTATGAGGGGATGGCCTCACCAGAGATCTCGTCCCTAGAAATTTCAGCTGCTAAGCAAAATTAATGTCATATTTGAATTCAGGGCATCAAATTCATATGAAATCAGCTCCAAATACCCCAGCACCAAAACAACCGTTGACCAGTGTAATCACTGATCATCGTTTTGTAATGATCCTTATTACCGAATTCATAAATTTTGATTTTAAATCTTTATTAACACTGCCCGCAACAGCGGCGATACTTTCTTCGGAGCGCACAACCAGCGAACCCTGTGGAAATATTATTATATCTCTCAATGTGGGGACGAGGTTTCTAACAGAAGACTTCCCGCACAACTTGTATTTGTTTTAATATCGAGCAGAGTCAAATGCGTTCGGAATTTGCCTATTGTTAAACGTTTCATGATGATTTGCTAGACTATATTTAATAATTTTGACAACTGTGAGCCCAAACTCACAGTTCGTTTAACAGCGACCCCTACGACAAGTTCGGACAAACTAAAAAAAAATCACGGTTTATAATGAATGGTTTAAGTTTGGAAGTCCTTTTATTTGTAAAAATTCCAGATTTCCTTTCAGTATGAGACGAAAAGGGGAGACTGAAATAAGGCTCAAGATTATACTCAGTATTAAAATGATTCTAATTACAATTTATTACAGTGATATAGGAGCACTGAATATTCGACATAGATGGGTTGGTCCTTTTGATGAATGTAACCGCTAATGTGGCCCGTTGGAATAATATTAAACGGATTATAATTCATGAAAATTAAACAAATAATTTTCGTTACAATTTAAAATGCTTTAATTATCGGGTTGTCTGGAAAGCTCTTGTAGATTTTCCATTCGTTGCTCCTTTAACGCTTGTTAACAAAAATCTGTGTTGGATTAATAATGTTTATATACATACTAAAATTTCCTGTACTATTACAATGCTTAGATTCAGATCCCATATTATCAGGTATTGTTATCATACTTGACGAATAGATAATTCATTGTGAAATATAAAGGAGAAATAACTAATATATATCCGATAAAATCGGAAGTACCTCAAGGTAGCGCCTTGGGTCCCATATTTTCAAGTCTTCACCGGTGACGTACCCACTACACCAAACACGTTTATACTCACCTTTGCAGATAATACCACGGTTATGGCACGGTTATGGAAACCAACTCCCCCAGAAAGATTGTACAACATTCCAGTCCAAAACCCTGAGAATAATTACTGATGCTCGTGACAAATCAAACTTTAGACCACGATCTAAAAATAGAATATGTGCTAGAAGACGCCAAGTGTACGCGTGCGAAATTGCAATCGCGAATTGAAGTGTACCTCAGCTCCCTTGCTGTCAGCCTCCTGGATAATAGTCAAAATACGCAGATTGGAACGATGTGAACCTTTAGAGATAAGCGCCCAACTTGAGATGATGCTTGGCAACTTGCTGTCTTGCCATAAGTCTTAGAAAATTTGCTTATTACCTTGGGGTAGATTGCAAATATATGGGAGATTTAAAAAAAATGGTTCAGATTCGCTTTGATTTGCCTTCAGTTAGTCAAGTTAATTCAAATTGAAAATGTTGGTCGATAACTGCATTTACGCAACATCAGGATTTTTTGGTCTTTCAAGCAATGAAGCAGAGAAGCAGTGTCAAGCAGTAATATCAACGAATTAAAGGCCATAATAGTCGAAGATATACTACGACGGTGTGTGATATAGGAGTGTAATTAAATATTGGCAAATAGACCGTTTTTGACCATCTGAAAAAAATCGATACGTCTGCCAATACGATCTGCACTCTTCCTGCGATGTTCTGCTCAAAAAAAGAGGGCTTCATTTCTGAAGCGGATGGTGAATGGTGATGAAAACAGGATTATGTACAACATTGAGCAACGAAAAAAATGACGGGGGTTGTCAGTGACAGCGGTTTATATGACTTTAAGTATGCCGAAAGACAGTCTTCATCCGAAGAAAATTATGTTTTATATTTGGTGCGATTGAAAGCTCTACTGTTCACAATTAGATCGGTTGAAGGAAGTAATTGAAGGAAAACGACCAGAATTACCAGACAGTAAAGGCGTCGTGTTTCATCCTCACAATGCACGACCACACTTTTAAATTCTTTGGGTTTTTTTGCCCTGTCGTCCTAATATCACAACCTCGCACCACCAGCTATCCCCCCCGCCCCCCATCAAAAATTGTTTAAATGGAGAATATTTAAAACGGAAGAAGAGGGGAAAAAGAACCTGTTGATATTTTTTACCAAAAAAAATATAATTTTCGGCAAAAATATATTTTAGACCGACCACTACATTGGCAAAAAGTTGCATATTAAGTGAGGTTCACTGGTAGTTGTTAAAAATATTGAGTCACAACTGGTGTTCTCAAGAAGTTGTGGATCAGATCCTGATGAAGAATTAGAATCACAGGGAAACATGTTTTCCAGGTTTAAAGGCACAGTTGGTACCCGTAGTTCCTGGCTATGAGGAACTGGTCTAAACGCAGAAGGAAAATTTTGATACTGAATATTTTCTCTTTGCTTTTTTGAAATCCCTTCTGTTTTAGTAATACAAAAGTAGCAATCACTTACATATCAGTAGGTTCTCTCTACACCGCAGGACGATTAAACGGCATAGAATTTTTCTTGCGATGTATCCGCTGCACTAAATTTATGTGACAACTCACACAGCAAACATGAGGAGCCCAACTTTTATCTTGATCTCCAATTTCGAACTTAAAATATAAAAGATAGGTTTTTTAACTCCTCCGGATATAGATCTAGTTTGTGACTTTAAAATAAATCGTCCGCATATGTAATAAAACTTATCCGTTGGATTTTTGCAAAATCGACGACTAGAACTTGCCATTTTACATAAAATTGACCTAAACACTTGACTGTACTGTAAACAAGACAGAAGCAAACTAAACTATAGAAAACAATAGAACTGCCCTTAAAGGTTCGTAGAATACTGTGGAAATACCCCGTCTACAGAGTTGTGGTAATTCCTACATTATTCAGTCCAAACCAGGTACAAATAATTTTAATGCATCAGGATATAAAGGAGAAGCAGGTACTTGAAAATGGGTCGTGTTAGGCCATTCCAGTGAAAAGGTCTTTTAATAACTACCTAAAGGAAACGCAAAAAGAACCTTTTCATCAATGCAATCAATACAAAAATCATGGCGACCTGTGTTATTAACAAAAATAAAGTGTCTCAAAAACCATACCGATTAGAAATTTGGATCGACTCGAAACACTAAAGTGGATTTTTTCCGAGCTCGTCGTTCTCCCCATCGCGCCACACCATCTTCCGGGGGTCTACTTTAAAACGACTCGATAAACTTTTAGCCGGTTTGGAGTCGAGGGGGGAGCAAAGACTTAAATTCACCACAGACATAAAACTTCCAACAATGGCCGGGTCTAGGTGTGTGTGTGTGTCAGTACGGGATAGAAACAACACCGAAAATGGGCTAATGCGGTCTAGCTATGGTTCAGAAGCATTTGCGAGCGCTTTACTTCCTTTTTGCCCGAAAGGCGAAAACGGTTATAATTCAGCGGGGATGATGAGGTGGCAAGGCGTTGGGGGGAAGGGTGGGGGTTGTGTGCCGGCGACTATTTCACCGATTCACCCAGATACGCCCCCTCATTTTACGTGTGTGTATGTATGTCCGAGTCTGGTTTTGCAGAATGGGGGGGGGGGGGGGGGTTGTTTTGCTCTGGCGGTTCTGTTTCTGTTGGGAAAATGAGGTTTTTAATTGTGTTTGGTCGGACATGGAGCGGTAACAGGCGATTTCAGCCACGTGCATATACGACCAGAAGGCAATATCCGTTATTATTTCCGCTATTATGTTAATATCGTAATCGAATTGATATATAAGAATTAATCGCGATATATCATGCCGTAGAATAAAAAGTCAGATACTTTTTAAATGAACTATTCTTTATTTAAATAAAAAATGGACTCATTTTTCAACATAGTCACCTTTTAGCTCGATATATTTATCGATTTGTAATAGGGTTTTCGGTTAATAATGTCGATTTTGCTAAGAGACGGCGTTATTATAGCCTATTTATTGAAGAAAGAAACTAAACCCAAATATATTCACGTATAGTGCACGTGATCGTTACAGGACCACCCTAAGAACTGTCCTCTTTTTGGGTGGGGTATAGCTAATATCGACAAATTCATCAGCCATTTTATGGAAACAAAATACAATTATTAATAAATCGAATGCAATTTAATAAATGAAACAAAACTTAAAGCAGTGTATGAGTTAATGCCGCCAACCCTGTGTTTCTGTTGACCGGTAACCAGCCTATCATCTGGGTTTTCATTGGTGGTTTAACCGATTTCCGCCAATAGCAGGGGCGTTCAGCGTTTCTGGCTAAAATATCACGTATTGATCACGCGTTGGTTATTGTTACAGCATAGACGTGGCTCTGATTCAGAAGACCTTCCTTAAACCGAGCGAAGGGTTCGGTGTGAGGAATTTATTCTGTTATAGGGAGGTTAGGCTCGGCGGAGCGGAGGGTGGTCTGATGATTCTCGTCAAGAGAGGAATCAGACACAACCTGCTGCCTCCGACGGGCCTTACTTCCTCGGAAGTCATATCTGTGCAGGTGGCTCTGGAAGCTAATCTCGTAAACCTATCTTCTTGGTACCAGAGAGCCTGTCATGACTTAGATTCACGTGAAGTTTGCAGGTTCCTGAATAACAACGCTCCATTCATCATTGGAGGAGATTACAACGCCCAGGAACTGACGAGCTATCTTGGGCGGAAAAATACGAGCTGAACCTGGTTGTCCCAGACGAACCATCTCGTTATCGCAGCTTCTTAGATTTCTTTATCATAAACAATCTAACGAACCAATGCGAAGTCCAGGTTGTCCCTGAGCTTACCTCGGATCACTACCCGGTAGTGCTAACAATCGGCGTCAAGGTGGATACCTTCCCGCCGAGAAAGAAATCTAAGATCTGTTGGAGCATTTTTCAACAGCATTTGCAGGACAGCGGGCTAAACCCGCGCAGTGGTAGCGTTCAGCAGCTTGAAGATGCGGTCGAAAAATTAACTCATGATATACTAGAAGCCACACAAGTGGCTACTAAAACCTATACGGATTCAACTTGGATTACCTTGGACATCCCGTTCGAGGTAAAAGAGAAGATTCGTATAAAAAACCGGCTATACAAACGCTTTCACCTGACTGGCGATCCTGAACTCCGGCTTTGTGCAAACAAAACCAAGAGAGAGTCCCAACGGGCTCTGCAGGAGTTTAGGAGCGACAGGTGGGATGAATTCCTGGCGCCAATCCGGTTCCCCCCTGAGGATGGATGATTCTCACGCCGTCACAAGGGCGGAGAAGGCGGAGCTCTTCGCCGTAACCTACCGAAAGCAGATGACCTCTCCTCGACCCTTAGTCGAGAAGAGAAATAAAGTTGATAAATTCAAGCAAAAAGTTCTTTCTTACCAAGGGACTCTTAACCCCGGCTACTTGATCAGCCAAATTGTCTAGCCGAAGATAATACATGATATTATCCGAGATTTGAAAGTCAGAAAAGTTCTTAGTCACGACCGCATCCCACCGATGCAGCTGAAACGGCTACTTAACAAGCGCATGTTGCGCATATGCGCAGTTGACTAATATAGTCAACGCAACTTTCCATCTCAATGGAAACATGCCCAAATCATCGTTAAATAAGGAAAAAGTCCTCAAGAGCTGAGTAGCTATAGGCCGATAAGCTTGCTTAGCGCCCTCGGTAAGATCGCCGAAAGAGCAATTTTACATGCTCTGAACGGTGTTCTTGCCGACAATAATATTCTGTCGAACAAACAGTTTAGTTTCCGGAGGGGGCACGCAGCCGTCCATCAGGCGGCACGTCTTTCAACGGAGATCAGGCAGGGGTTCGACAGAAGGTCACATGGGAGCCGTTTTCCTAGACCTGTCGCAAGCATTCGACAGAGTCTGGCATCTCAGACTTATAGTCAAGATGCTCAGACTCGGTATTCCAACCGACCTACCGAAGCTTTTGGCATCATTTCTGACTGGACGCACTTTCCAAGTGCTCGTCGATGGTGTGCTTTCATAAGTCCAGCGAATCGAAGCGGGAGTACCGCAAGGTTCCCCTCTTGCCCCCATAATCTTCAATGTCTACATGGCGGACTTTCCAAAGATCACGCACGTGCAGACTGCATTTTATGCTGATGATACGGCTTTTTATACGTCGGCCCACGCGCCCTGGGTAATCACATCCAGGCTGCAAAGGCAGATGTTGAAAGCCTCGAGATGGCTAGTCGAATGGCGACTAGCAATCAATCGCAGCAAAACCCATGCTGTCTTTTTCACCCGAAGACAGCCGATAATTCGTCAGAATATCCACATTCACGGAGTCCCTATCAAGTGAGTCAAATCGGCACACTATCTGGGACTCGAGTTCGACAATGGCCTTACTTGGTCTTCGTACCTCAAGAAAGCCACCGGGAAAGCATACGGAATTCTCCGTATGCTGTACCCCCTAATCAATCCAAGAAGTAAGCTCACGCTTGATAACCAGCTAACCCTGTATAAGTCCATGGTCAGATCGGTCCTTACTTACGGACATTCGGCCTGATACCCGTTCCTCCCAACCTCATCGATTAAAAGACTTCAGTCTTTTCAATCACGTGTGCTTCGCACTATAATAAACGCTCCCTGGTTTGTAAGAATCGCGCAAATCCACCGGGAGACAGATATTCCAGAGCTTCAGACGTTTCTGTTCAGATTACTGAACAAATTCCTAGTGACGGCGTCCCTTTCAGATAATCCGTTAATCAGAGCCACGGCAGCTTCATTGCCGGCCGTTGCCTTAGAGTCACCACTCACGTCGGTCATCACAATCTTGCCTAAAGAACGACCTAGATAAAGACGACCGAGAGATAAACGACCTAGTCGCGACATCCGGAAAAATTAAGAGAATACAAGTCAGAGCCTTCGGGTCAACTTACCCTCCAGGAAGAATAAGTAAGTGGGCCATTGTTTATGTCGACTGTCTTTATTCTGTAAATAGATTTTAATACACTTGTTGGTTTTACTAACAGACATCTATATCTATGGCGTTTTGGAGGGTAAACATAAGCCATCAAAACCCACTTCGTTATTAATTGTCGTTGTGCAAAAACGTAGTTTTTCATAGCTTTGAATATGTCGAATTATGTACCAGAAAAAAGACGTTTTGCGGGAAAGCTTAATAACCCTCTATCATTTGAAGAAAACGGCTGCTGAAAGTTATCGATTGTTGGTTGAAGCTTATGGAGAGCATGCTCTAACCCAAAAACCTCATGAACGATAGTTTAAACGCTTTAGAACTCGAATGTTTTGTTCCCTCGTTTCTAGTGTGCAGTGATGAATCCAAGCTTCATCAACAGTGATGAATTGTTATAGAAATTCCTTCGGATTGTAGATAATATTACAGTTAACAAGATTTGATTTTTTCAAAAGGCTTTGATTCGTTTTTTTTTTGCTTTGGTTCATCCTTAGTACGATACACGCTTGGTCGTTGAGCTTTATCTATCCAAAAAAACACTTTCTTAGAAACATGTCTACGCGTATATGTAATTTGGTCAGAAAGTACGGGGATCGTTTAATAAGTCCGTAGAAAAAGATAAAAAAATTAATTATTTTAACTAGATTTTTTTTATTTTTCGACATAATTTCCTTTTAGCTCTATACACTTTTCCAACCGTTTCTCCAACATTTTTAAGCCATCTAAAAAGTAAGATTTCGGCAGGTCTTCAAAATAGGCATCTGTTTGAGCGATGACCTCATCGTTCGATGTTTACCATTGTTCGCTGAGCTATTTTTTTAAAATTCGGAAATACAAAAAGTCACTGGGGCCTAAATCCGGTGAATACGGTACATGTTGTAATAATTTAAACTTTAATTCCATGATTTTGGCCATTGAAACTGTACAGGTGTACTTCTTGATGGAAGAGGATCTTTTTATTTTTCAATTGAGGACGATTTTTCTTGATTTCTTCGCTCAACCGGTACAATAACGACGTATAATACTCTCCAGTTATTGTTTTTCGTTTTTTTTTCAAGTAATCGCTGTAGATAATTCCGCGAGCATCCCAAAAAACAGTAGCCATAACCTTGCCTGACGATTTCACCGTTCACACAAACTCATCAGGATTACGCCAAAACAGCCTCAGAGTCGACCACACGTTTGCGTTTATTCTCCACTCAGAGCAAACCCGGCACCCCTCTTGCCGAAATGTTTTTCACACCCAATTTTTCGCGCAAAATTGAAAACACTGTATCTTGCGATAAGCCTGCGGCCTCAGGTATTTCGCCCACTTTGATTTGTCGATCACTTAAAACCATAAAGTGGATCTTGTCAATCATTTCGGGAGTAGTCACTTCCACTGGACGTCCTGAACGATGTTCATATCTTTTGTGGATGTACGGCCACGTTTAAACTCATTTACCCAACTACAAACAGTTGCAAGGAGATGACGTGTTATGAACTTCATCTAGCTCAGCTTTGATCTCTTTCGGCACACCTTTTACATATATGTTTAATCACCACTTGAAACTCACGTTTTTCCATTTTTCTAAATAAACAAAAATTTATTGCTTCAGTCGACAATAAAAATGAAACCATGTGATGAATATAACTGAAACTGTAACAGCTATCTGGTGAATAATGATGTTTACTAAAAACAAACCATTTCCGATGCTACGAGCGCCATCTCTTAGATTTAAGCTGATTTTAGATTTAAAGACTTATTAAACGATCTTCGTATTAACCTCAACAGGCCTAGGCAAATTTTAGTTTTTTTTTTTGATACGTCAACTTTTTCTGTCCCAATGCATCATAAGAAAGCCCCAAAAAATTGTAAAAAAAAATCCACCACAGCTCTGCCTCTTTCGGGACGTAATCAGAATCCTCTTCAGATTCTGGTAACGTTGCACGGATCCATGCCTCAGGTAGTGCTCGTATTGAGTTCTAAACTCGAGGTTATCCAAAATATCGTTCCTGGGAGTTCCCATGGCAAGCTGATCCGCGCGGTACTCAATCCAGGCTGCTTCTATTGCAAAATCAACAAGGTCCATTATGGTTCTCTCTGTCGAGTTCTTGCAGAAATCCGGTAAAAATTTATAACACGATCTAGAAAATCTAACCGCCCACCGAAAAAAAAACACCGCCCATGTTGACATTGTAAGTTTTTACAGCAAACGTGCGAGGAACCTGGATTCGCTGACCTTCCTTTTTGCTCCAACGAGAGCACTGATTTACTGGCTCGCATTCGTATTGGTTTCACATCAGTACGACAGGCTTATTGTCCATCCATTTTATGACAGCTTGCTGTCCGTCACTGCTGACTACCTGCTCAATTTGTCCTCTTGCTTCCCTTTTCATTTGTTTATCATCCTTCAACAATGCATTGACAGCTTTCGGCACGCGGCTATTTTGTATTGTGCCGGTCCCTTGACAGCTGTTCTCGGAAAACATGAGGTCCAATAACAGTGGAGAAGTGAAATACCTATCCATAAAAACAGATGATCCTTCAGGAACTGTCTTTAGCAATCTTATTATCGCCTTGCCCCCATTGTCTAATCTTTTAGTGTGGTACTGGTGGCGATGGAATCACCCTTTCCCTAGTAATAAATAAATCTAATGGGATACCATTTGCTCCTGCACATACAAAAAGCTTTATTCCACAAGGATTTGGTTTGTTTCTGATTATCTGCCTTGCTGGCATTTTTCCCCAGAATGGGACCATCTACTCATTGATACAGACTATTTGTGGACGTAAATTCAGTCTGCATCCTGTTCGAATCATTTGGAAGAGAGGCTCAACTTTTCAAAATTTATTGGCCTTTTTTTGTTCTTCGGTAATGTCACTGTCGTCCAGTAATTTTATATGGCTTCTAATTGCCTTGTACCTTTCCCGAGGCATTACCCCAGCTATGCCCTCTTCTTTTATCCTTCGGTCCCAATACAATCTCATTCTGGGATATCCTAGGTACGACATCATGATTGTCATAGCAAAAAATGTTTTCATTTCATCAGGCGTTGTCTTGCGTAGCTTACCCTTTTCCAATAGATACTTTGTGTTTGTGTACTCACTTATAATATTGAAAAAATCGTCCGGAAGATATTTTCGGACATAATCATGGACAGGCAAATTTATTGCATAATTTGTCGGCGGTTCGTATTCAGGACCTGGTGCTACAGGAAAAAAATCAATAGTTTTGGTCCAAGTTGTAGAAAAAGACTTGGAGTCTGAAGGGCCACTAGCTGCCAGTAAGTCACTTTGCAAATCCAAGTCAACACCAATATCTTCCTCTCCGCCTTCGTCTTCCTCATGAGAAAGGCCTGAGGCCAATGAGGCCCTCATTGACCTCAGGCAAGTAAGTAATCCGGATCGCCGTTGTCATCATCAATAAATCCATATCACTCATGTTCCCATCCAAAATATTCTCCACAAACTGCTCAAATCTCTCTGAATCTGCAAAAAATACTTAGGTACGTTGAAAAAAAAAAGAAAAATCACATATTTTGTGAAAATCAACAAAATTTCAATTCATTCTACAAGATAATGTTAATTTCAAATCAAAATATGAAATTACGATTCATTTTTGCCAGTAAAAAACAAAATACTTTGCGTAATTCAAAATGTAAACAGAAAGTACTAGAAAGAGACAACGTCTGCCTATCAGCCCAATGTCCCTCACAGGGGACGTACAGATTTGTTATTGTTTTGCCAAATTTTTGAACACTTATCGCAAGAACAAAAATATTGCTTCATTCTTTGATATTTTAGGTAAATATTGCTTTCAAAAAATAAAATAAAATATAAAGATTTGTAAAAAAAATATACTTACAAATAGAAATCCATTTAGAACGATTACGTCTAGGAGTCGCAATTTTGATATCAACACTAGAACTGATAACAACGAGGTGAGCCCACCATTCGTTCAGGACAAGTAAAGACATCTGTTGAAAGCTTCCAGAACTAAAAACAGTGTTGCCAAGGTCTATAGGGAAGCAGCTGTAGCCAAGGTCGCAGAAAGAGATTTGTGTCCCCTACAGGGGACAGCGGGAGGTTAAAATACTAACTTCGTACTACACTGTGGTAGTGTTTTTGTTTGATATAATCTGTAGACCCTAACGTTCGCTACACAGTTGACATTTTGCAATCTATGACATTGGAACTACGATAAAAAATGCTGTCAGAAAAATTAATTTGTGAAAAGAGAAGTCGTTAAACAGTTTTTGATTGTATAATCTTTTTAATGCTATTGCGATTATATAAAAAAAAGTGCGTGTCTGGCATAAGTAAAAAGTATAATAGTAAGTTAACTCGAGCCTTTTATTATCGAACCAGTGGGAAAATTTAAGCGGATAGAGCTTTCTTTTGATCCACACGTAACAGAAAGTATCTGTTCAGCAACTTTAACACGACCATCTTTTTCGACAGAAAATCAGAGTTTTCAATATAATACGAGAATATAAAATAGGTATGCTTAAGTTATTCTTCAAAATGTGTTGATTCAAATGACATTCCAGTAATATTTACGTCTCTGGAAATTAATCGGTATTTACTTAATACAAGATCCTTGATTTTGGTAGTGATTTCTTCATTAATTGACGTGGACAGTTTTTAACAACTTCAGCTTCTTTATCATTACACTAAAGTGCTTGTACCACTTGTGAACATTTTTTGTTGTCATAGTTTCATCGCCGTAACACTTTCTTAACATTTTTAATGCATAAACACAAGAATTTTTTTTTTTGACAAAATTTAATGCTGGACGCCGACAAGGTTTTTTTTTATTAATTACAAAAGTCGTTATAATTTGTAATTTAACAAGCGACCACTAAACATCAAATCACCTTTTTAAACTTCTGGGCCCGCATGATCAGGTTGTGATTCAGTCTCCTTCAGATTGAAGCATCTCCTGATGATGAAAAAACACGTTTAATTTGGGAGAAATATAAAAAATGGGTTATTTAAAGTATGCGCCATCATTAGTTACAAATTTTTCCCATCTTTCTGACAATTTGTGGATGCCCCAAAATCACTTTTCCGTATCCTGTAGCCCATTCTGGTCGCTTTTCGATCAATGCATGGTTCAAATTGATCTTTTGTTGACAGTATCAAACGGTGGTACTAACTATTTCACCTGATTTCAGAGGTTCATCGTACACGGCATCCTTCCAATCTACAGCGTTATCTTCTTTCCAAACCGATTTGGTTTTGCGGTCGATGTTGATGGTTGTCCTGGGTCAACCAATAGTTTTTTCGTGTTTTAAATTCCCAAAATCTATCCATTTTTCGTCTCCATTCACGATGCGATGCAAAAAAGTCTTTCTTTCATGCCGAGAAAGCAAAACTTCGTACACCGTTTTTCGTTTTTTCATCTGTCTGTAGTTCAGATAATGTGGTACCTATTTCCTGCCTTCTGGGTCTTTCCCATGGCATGCAAATGATCACAAACGGCTCGGTAACCAACATTTAACCTCCCAGCCATTTGTTGTTGAGTTTGCACATCGTCTTCTTCCAACAATACCTGCAATTCGGCATCTTTAAATTGTTTTGTTTTACCTGGACCTTCTTTGTCTTTCAGGTCAAAATCACCACTTTTGAATCGTCTAAACTAACGCTCACAAGCGTCTTGCGTTAGTACAAGTACACGGTGGCTTTCACTCGCATTTTTCTTTTGATTGAACAAGAACAGAGGTACATGCCGCAAATGCTTTTTATTTGCTTCGAAACTGGACGTGGTTACCACAGGAAAAAAATATGAGGCTAACTCGAAATGGTTTAAACATCAATGGCGGTTTAAAAGGTACTGTTGTAGCAACAAAATTACATAAAATATTACACTGTAAACTGACCCTTGTTTCCAGCGCCATCTCTTAGAAAAATTAAACATTATTGACTGTCACACCTGGATCATTTCACGTGAGCGGATAAAAAAAGTGAGGTTCTGAAATTTCTTCATATTTGTACTGCTAGGTGATATAAACGTGTATATATAATATTTTTTTATACGAGGTTTACAAGCCAAGATTCTATATAATTCACCTGATTGACGGAAGGATTTCTTTGAAATTTTATTTTCATATTGAAGTACATTATAATAAAATAATAAAAAAGAAAGAAAGAAAGGATTTACGGTTAGAGGCTCATCAGCATCTAAGGAATAGCTTAACGTGGGTTCCAAACTACGGTCATCAGTTACCGACAAACCCAGGCCAGCACCCCCCTCAGGCTATCAACCCTTGGTCATGTGCCTACCCATAAGTCTAAAATAATAAATGTAGCGTTTTGTATAGTAAATTTTCTGTTCTTTTTGATTTTCAACTCAGATCCCAAATTTGTTTTTTTTTCTAGTGTTAAACCGGAAGTCATTATTTCAAATGTTTTTTTAATAACTTTGACCATTTTAATTTTATTTTTTTTTACTGCAAAATACAGCTTAACATTTATAAGTTTTACCATAAAAATTGCAAAATGGGATCTAAATTAGTTTAGGAGATAAAGAGTTAGAGTACATATATGTCATACAGGGAGCTTACTAAAGTTGCCTTGTTTGTCCAAAAAAGGACATACCTACATAGTAAAATTGCTGTGACGTCACCTATTTATGCATAAAGACATACATATTCTAAACTAGTTTTACACTTGATACCTATATATTCTTAATAATGCTTTATAACTAAATGAAACAATATTGTATCAAAAAAAAATACAAATATTTTATAATTTTTACAATTTTACTATTGCAATCAACACTGGTTCGTTTTATAACCATGCCTTCAGTAGTTGGAACAAAACAATGGTACGTTTTTGTCCCTGGAATAGTTACTGATAACACTGGGGAACAGCAATTTTGTTGACTTGGATCTGTGACTTGTTTTTGACTAATTTTTCATCTCTGAATTAAAAAATATTCACAGTTTTTCTCTATCACGTCAAGTTCTTAAGCTACAGCATATCCCTCATTTTACCTTAAAAGTGTACATACGAAAGGAAATAAGGTGAGATCTGACCAAATAGATTAGAATATTTTATTCATACGAATGTTAACATATTATCAAAAGTTAAATTGTGTTTATACAAAAAATAAATAAAATATATTATGGTAAAAATTTCTTCTTATAGCTTTTCCTGTAGTGTTCAGTTTGTGGGTATTCTCGCTTGATGCTCCAACAGTAGTCAGCCATTATATTGACATCCCATCTACCTTGATACCGCGCTTCCATAACCTTTAGATCTTGGTGGAATCGCTCGCCCTATCATCACTAACAGCACCAAGATTTTCTGGGAAGTTAGCAAGATGACTATGTAAGAAATGCAGTTTGATGCTCATGTTGCAACCAAGCTTTTTAAAGCTCTCCAAGAGTTGTTGAACAATTTCGATGTAATTCGGGGCTCATGTATTTCCAAGAAAGTCTTAAAGATTTTCTTGGAAATACACTCAATACACACATACACACACACACACACACACACACACACAATACACACGCACAATACACACACACATTGGAAATACACACAATATTTTTAAAAGCCAACCAAGCATTCCTTTCAAGTTCGGTCATTGTTTCAGTGAAATTTTCATCTTTAACGAGTTGTCGAATCTGTGGACCATCAAACACACCAGCCTTTATCTTTTCATATGACAAGCTAGGGAATGCCGAAATGATATACTTAAAGCAGTCTCCTTCAATTGACAAAGCTTTAACAAATTGCTTCATGAGACCTAGTTTTATATTCAAAGGCGGAAATACAATATTTTTTCTGTCGACAAGTGGCTGATTTAAAATGTTTGGATCACCAGGTCTTAGGTCAGATCTTGGCGGCCAGTTCGATTGCATCCAATGCTTCTCACGAGCTCTGCTGTCCCACATGCACAAAAAAACAGGGATACTTGGTATACCCGCGTTGCGGGCCAAGAAGGAAACAGACCATTTTAAGGTCAACACAGATGATCCATTGGTGCATGTTATATTGCAACATGTAAATGACTTTCTTTATGTCGCCATATTCTTCACGCAAAGAAACTGAATGACCTATTGGGACTGAACCGTATACATTTCCATTATGTAGGAGAACACACTCAAGCTACGCTTTGAGCTATCTATAAACAATCGCCATTCAGTGGCGTTATAGTTAGAAATGGCCAATTCTTTCATTAAACCTTCTACGTTCTGGCAATATACAAATCCGTCATTATTTCTGAAGTACTGACTTTAGCTCCTTTGTCAAGCAAATTTTTTTCGTGCAGTCTTGATGCTAATAATTCCGATGTTTTTTTGGATAGTCCCAAATCTCGTGCTAAATTGTTTAATTCATGTTGATTGAATCCTTTACGAACAGAATCATTGGAAACTTTGAATTCTTCGTCGGTGGAGTCACTTCGATCTTCACTTGATTCACATTCTTGTATTTCTAAAGAAGGTAATTCTTGAAAAACTGGCACTGGAATTTCAGCTGAAGGCACTGGAATTTCAGCCCTGAGGCACAGGGCGTATAGCTGACGGACGATAAACTAGGGTACTCAATTTTATGTTTGTTTTTCTTGTTGAATCCTGATGTTTTCACTATTCACAAAAGTAGCAATCACTTAAGTGATCTTTGGACTCTCACCATTGGTATACCAAACAAAAGTTTATTACGTGTTCTCTTCGTCCACATTCGTAAACTCTCTAAACACTGCTTGCACACTTTATGAGGGGCCCATGATTTATCTTGGTCACCTATTTTCCCTTTAAAATAAGCAAAATAGGCTTGCCTGACAAATGTACTGATATTAGTCCGTTGAATGGGGATGGTAAAACTACCACATATATAACAAAATGAATCAGGACTGTTTAAGCACTTACGACGAGAACAATCAGAGGCAGACATAACGAAAATCTGTAGTTGTGTATGTATACTTTGACTTCACTATATCAGAGTGACACAGACCCGCGTACTTTAGCATCTCATGCGTAACTGACCGAACTAGTTTTGAATGACGCAACGTCACTCACGCCCCCACTCCTAGGTCGAAGAAGGTTCGCCGGTAGGAGAGCAGTAGTGACTTCTGTGATTCGCCAAGCTTAGTCGGATGCGCAACAACTGTAAAGAAAAAATTTGACGTGATAGAAAAAGACCAAATAAAGTTTTGGAATTAGCATGTCAATTTACGTATAAAACAGCTTAAATATCGAACTCAACAGAAATTATTTTTCAAATTGTTCCCCAGTGTGATTGAAATCGTGATTGGAGAAAATTTTTTTGGCGTTCAATATCATTTTTGGAGCAGTAGCAAATGGCCGTTTGATTTCAGTTTGAATTCGCTCATTCCTACAATTGCATTGGTGTAATAATTGATCTACTTGGAGGTAACTGCAAGCTTGCACATGTCGCTAAACGTTTCAGGTTTCCTCCAAGACCATCATATGGTCCCTTATCGTGAGAGGTTGCGTGAAAATGAAACTATGCATCTGTCTTAACATCTTGTTTATAATAAAATAGGCTTGTAAAATGGATCTATTTTTAAAATGTTGTGAGGCACCATCTGTGATATAGATAATTTTCGATACAACTAATGCTTTTTTAAATAAAAACCAAGATTGATATCTCAATTTCCACTATATTTAAAACTTGTACGTATGACAATTGTTTCGACACACAGTGTCTTTTTCAAATACACACTAAATTATTGTCATCGAAACAATTGTCATACGTACAAGTTTTAAATATAGTGGAAATTTACATATTAATCTTGGTTTTTTATTTAAAATGAATTTCCGTCAAGTATCGGCTACCTCAGTTGCTCAAATGCTTTTTTTAAAAGATGCTCGTGTAGTATTTTTTGGAAAGCATATAATGTAACTGGGTCATGCTTCAAATTGTCCGAAATCATTACAATGCTACCGTGTTTTATTACCCTTTCATTTCTATAATAAAAGACCGATGTTAGTAGTGTTGCCTGCCCATTATTCCAGTGAAAAGATTGAGCTGGACAACAAAACCATAATTTTCTGCGAAATCGCATTGTACTTTGATTTCACCATCTGTGATGTTCTTAAGTCTTTTAAAATAAAGTGTTTGTTCTTCTGCAATGTGGGCATGGGGTTTCAATTTTTCCAAAGCGTCACACAAACTATCTACAAAATCATCAGATTTAGTAGAATAGTATATTTAGTAGTAGTTTAGTAGATATCGCGAAGCGGTCTGTGCCAATCCATTTTTCAAATTGTACGTTTGTCACTTGATTGTCATCAAATATCATTTGCAAATGATCACGAATCGCATTCAAGCCAGGACACGATTTACAACATTTGAAGTCGTTAAATGGCATATCGAAGTTGGATTAGGACACATCATATAGCGAAGGCAATCTTTATACGATGAAAGTTCCATGGCAGTTCCAGCGGTAAGATTAGCAATGTCTCCTCCATTCAATATCAGCTTGATATTTTGATGTTAAACATAAACACACACCATATGTGTTCCAGAATCGCGGGCTACAATACATTATTTGCGTCTTAGGGTAAAAAAATTTGTTAGGCCTACCTGGTCATTAGGATGTTCACCTTTAAACTTCTGATAAAGTTCGTCAATGTTGCACATTTCCAGGCATGATTCGATTAATGTCTTCTTGGAGATAAAAGGATTTCACCAAGATCTCTGTACCGACGGATAATTTACGTCTATCTCGCGGATTAGGAGATGATAAAATGTCGAACTGATCTACTAATTGTTTTGCTTTTCTCGCTTGTCGGCTGGAAGTTTTAAATTCTCTTCCAAGATTATTTTCACTCCAAGATTTAGGTGCTACAGTCAGTATCGTTGTCTTCATAGAAGTAGATGTAGACGGATCATTAAATTTCTCCTTCAACTGTTTCAACATTTCTTGGTCTTGGTCAGTTTGGGTCGAACTATGTTTATACTTATCTTCGGGAACGTACGGTATATTTTGGAAGTTTTGTGGAGTTTCAACTGATGATTGACTACTCTGCACGAAATTGTCTACCACTATCGGAGGTGTTTTAACTATCGGAAGTGTTTCAACCGACATTCGTTTCTTGTATGATGCACACACATACACATTTGAGGAACAATTTCATTTTTCAGCTAGACTTTTAAGATTTTTTCTTATATCTTTAAACTTTCGGTGAGCTGGTAAATTAAATAGATTGAAGCACCAATCACCCTAGGAAGCTATAATAAATCAATAAAAATGATAAAACTTATTTACGAACGTAACTTACTAAGAGGTTAGAACAACTAAAAAAAAAATTAGGGAAACCAAGCGTGGCTTGGCGTTATACTTCTACCTCTTTCTATTATATAATTTTTATATAATTTTGATTCGCTTTGACGAAGTGAAGTCGTCGCAACTAAGAGATTGTGTTATTATTCGTATTTCGTCGTAACAATATGAGAAAAAATCACTTAAAATATTGTTTTATTTTGATACTGCTTTCTACACATATTTTTGTTTTGAATACATTTTATTTTAAATTAAGATATTAAATAACCTTATAATGACACAAATAGGTAATACAATAATATATAATCAATATTATTGAAATATAACCAACGTTTTAATATGTTTTTACATCACCAACCGGCTTTAACAAGCGGCTTTATCACGCTCAGAGCGACATTTACGTACTCTAATTGATTTATCCCCTAAACTATTTTAGATGCCGTTTTGTAATTTTTATGGTAAAATTTATAAATGTTAAATTTTATTTTGCAGTAAAAAAAATTAAAATTAAAATTAAAATGGTCGAAGTTATTTAAAAAATATTTGAAATATTTACTTCCGGTTTAACACTAGAAAAAAAATCAAATTTCGAATCTGATTTGAAAATTTAAAAAAATCAGTAAATTTTGTATACAAAACACTACATTTATTATTTTGTTATAATTTATTTCAATATGAAAATAAAATTCGTAGTAAATGAAATAAAATTCGTAATTCGTATTCGAATCATATATCTAAACCTCAAATAAAAAAAAATATTCGGTGTACAAATAAGCTCAATATGAACAAATTTCAGAATCTCATTTTTTTTGCTGTTCGCTTCACGCGAAATGCCCCACCCGGTATAGGAAAATCTCTTGGAGTTTAGGGTTTCACACCGAAAGTTCAAACAGAAGAATTGATAAGCGAAGTGATATAAAACTTACGTCAGATATCTAGGACAGTCATACCAACTTAAAAAATAATTGGTTGTATCAGTACGTAAAATGCGTGAATTTATTAAAAAAAAAACTCACCTTACTTTTTGATCACTTTAGCATATTTTTTATTATTTTGATCTTCTCGAGATCCATATTCAAATATTGAGCAACAAGTCATAAATTATTATATTTTTAATTGACTTCATACGTAACAGGAAAAAACTTTTGTGTGTACATATATCTCTGCAAATATAATTATTAATTCACCTAGAATATTATATATGTCAGCTTTATTAATATCTAAATATCTATTTCATACAAATAATAATAAGATTAAGGGATTAACATGGCACAGTTGCCTTTGAATATCGAAAAAAAAAGTAAACCGTGGATTAAGATATACATAGATGTTGTTTTTTTAAGTACGAACTGATAATCGTTGTCAACAGATTTGGAAAAATTCTCATTAAAAATAAAGAATTTATTGATAAATGTGATAAAGGAAAATATTTAACTACTTAAATACTCTAATATGTGAAATAGCACATTCTACGTGAGATGTTTAAAAAGTTTCTAACCAAAAATGTGATACCAGTCTCCATCTTTCAAAGTTACATTCATTTTTCGATATAGTCTCCCGAAACGACAAGCGAAGACACGAAATATATATATTTAGATCGAAGATTAACTTCACGCAAATATATCTTCATAAAATAAGAACAGATTGTATTAAACTTAAGGCAGATGTATTGGATTATTGGACGGAAATCAAAATTAAGCCTGGATTAAAAAATACTACTTCACACTGTCATACTTAAACCAGTCTGGACATATGACATTCAATCGTCGGATCAGTATCAGACTCTAACCTTGAAATTTTCCAGGAATTTCAGAAGAAAATAATGCGTGCAATTGTACTAGGCTAATTGAAAAGTTCGCTGAGCGACTCCTATAGAGCAGTAAAAGAACTATATAATCTACTAAATTCAATCGTACAAAAACAGCAGCTTAAAGTAAACATATCAATGTTATTTTTTAGAATGGAAAATATTGAAAATCGTGCAGTGATCACATTCTTCGTAAAAAAATGTTCAAAGGCAATGGAAATTCATAGTAAAAGGGTAAACCCTTAAAAAAATGGTTTTTAAGTGGGCAAGTGAGTTACAACGTGGTCGTACAAGCCTGGATGATGATCCTCGTTCTGGACGTCCAATAAGTACAACTACTGAACAAATAATTAATTTTATAGATGATATGGTTATGGATGACAGACAATTGATTTTGAGTGAAATTGCTGAGGCGATGGATATCTCAACTGAACGGGTGTTTGATATTTTGAAAAAGGAATTGGACTTAAGAAAGCTATGTGCAAGATGGGTGCCGTATTTGTTAAATTCTGATCAAAAATGACTTCGGGCAAAACTTTCTAACATAAGGATCTTTTCGAAAGAATAAAATATATTTTAAACGTCCTTTTGCAACTATTGCCGAGACTGGGGTTTACCACTATGATCCTGAATGCGACAACAAACCGCAGAGTGGACTGAGCCCGGTTGTTCAGCTCCGAAACAGCCAACGTGGTTAAAATAGAAAAAGTTATGGTGTAAGAGTTTATAATGTTATTTTCTATTTAGCGCTTGTAACAAACACTAGTTAATGTTGGCAGGTTAGGTTAAGAAAAGAGGAAGAAGAGTTTAGTATTTTTTTTTGTAAATCAGCCGTTTTTAAAATTTATGAAGCCATCCTTACAATGGCATCAATTATTTGGGATGCAAAAGACATTTTGTTAATTGATTACCTTCTAACCAGAAAAACAATAACATGTCATTATTACTCAAACCTTTTGGATTGATTGGATGCAATAATTCGCGAGAAACAACCTGGTTTAGCGAAGAAAAAATCATTTTTGATCAAGACAATGCACCGGCTCTCAGAGGGGTTCGTGCAGAGGGCCAAATGAAAGGTGTTACACTACGAATTGTTGGAACATCCACCATATTCACCAAATCTGGCCCCCTCTGACTTTCATCTGTTCCCAAACCTCAAACAAATCCTACGTGGCAAGCGTTTTCATTAAATGAAGAAGTTATAGCAGCCGTCGATGAGTATTTTGAAGGACTTCCAGCAAATCACTTCAGAGATGGAATAAATGAATTGGAGTACCGCTGGAAAAAATGTATTAAGCTTAAGGGAGAATATACGGAAAAATAAAGTAATTTTTTCAACTAACATATAAACTTGTTTTATCATTTCTGTTCGGCGAACTTCTCAATTAGCCTAGCAGATCCTCCAAGATATGCGCCTAATATTATCATCCTGCGAGACATCTTAGTGTTATCCATCAAAGAGTTTATTAAATAATAAACTAAAATATACCGTAAAAGCCTAACAGTGGCCATAATGTGTCGGCTAATCAGCTGGTGTTACGTAATGGTATATGAAGACAAAAGTTTCCAACCTTCAAATCTTCTGCACATGTTTTACTAGTCAATAAATTCAGATCTACACTAGACAAAATTACTTTAAGTTACAATTATACACAGCATGGCGGAAAAACAACGGAGCTTTTTAAATTTCAAGAAGACTGCTACCGCCATGTATCTTTTATATCTCTTCTATAAAACGAGACCGTCTTCATTAGAATCCATCAACAGATTGTCAAGCTATAGTTCTATAAAGTGACACTAACTATTGTCAACTCGTCACAAAAACACGATGGAACAAAGAGGTGGTTGGTGGGGGAAAAAACTGTTGGTGCACGTATAATCAACTCTTGGAATGGGGATAAGGAAACGCGTCGCAACCAAAAAGTTTACATATCTTAGTATCATACACACATTTTACTGTGTAGAAACACGAGTGTAACTGTCAGACATAAAATTTTCAAATAAGTACCTAGATAATAAAATTTTGCTAAACTCACCATATGACCATGACCATTAAAACGGTTTGTAGTTGAAGTCCATCTTCCTAAATTTCTGAGCAGAAAAGTGGTCGATGACCTGATCATTAAAATTTGAAATTGATTTCACAAGTTTTTTTTTTAATAGATAGCATTACTCACACGCACAGCCGTTCTTGGCCCATAGTGTTTCTTAGAAATGTTTTCATTCGTTTGAGGGTAGAGAATTATCTTTCGCTTTCCATCCTCGTCATAAGGACGGTATACAAAACCGTCAGCAATTCCACTGATTTATTAAACTGTTGATGTTAAATTGTTTTGGATGAACATATGTAACATCGGCACAGCCTCACTGTGTTTCATAAAATCGTCCCGTGCGTACATTACCGAGAGGTCATTTTTTAATTTTAAGTAATTTACATTTGCAAACATACAATTTTAATGTCTTCATTGGAAATACAGCTCGATATTTACCAAATTTTTCAGTTTCAAATAAATTTGCAACAGTTAGGTATACATCGAAACTAAAACGTTCATGAACCTGTATGTTTAAGGTATCACAGATATCCTTGCATATCTTGACATTTTGATTTGGGTCCTCCTTGTCAGTAAATTTCCGTTTTTAAGTTACCAAATTCTTGATTAATTTGTATTTCTATATTGTCTCTAATATTTTGAATGGCTTTTGCAAAAGTTACCAAATTCTTCTTAACTTTAAGTGCATCTAGTTGCCTGCTTAGCAGTTGATCAAAGAGAATGTCGCAGTGAGGCATTATTTTATTGAAGAAAAACAAGCAAAATTTAAAATTATCATTCACCAAACAATTTATTAACCCCTGAGCTTGATTAATAGAAGTTTTATCCGACTCGGCGTCCATAATTTCTTCAAGGTATGTTTGCAATTTTTGTTTGTAAATGTGAACAGTATTCACACATTTTGACGTAAAGTTCCATCTGGTAGGGGCCGCAGGGGTAGACGCTTTTTCACGACGCTGTCCAAAACAGTTGTCCTTTTGGATGAACGAGAACAGAGAGCGGGAAATGCAAACAGATTTGCAAAAAACACCTTTACACCTTTTTTTTGCACAACACTTTTCAATTAATAGATTTAATTGGTGAGCATAACAGTGAATATACTTCGCATTCTTATAAATATTTTAAATTTTGGCTTGTACTCCTCCGATTGTACCTCTCATCACGGAAGCACCATTATAACTTTGGGCTATAAGTTTCTTAGGTTATTTGTCTATTTTTAACTCGCTTAGCATCGTCAGAATTTCGTCTGCAATTCCATCTGCTGTGTGATTTTTTGGTATTAAAAATCCCCAGAATCTCTAGTAAATTTCGCCATTTTTAACATCTGATTATAAAAACCATCTGCATTTGAGTAGATGTATCGGTTGTTTCATCGGCCTGAATGGCAACATATTTTGCTGTGCGAATTTCCTTTTTTAATAAATCGCGACAAACATGCAACATTGAATCCAGTAATTCGTTCTCAATTTATTTGGAGATGCCTAGAAATAATTTATTTTTAGAGCCTTTTAAATGAGTTTCTAAAATACTGTCTATTTCGGCTATCAAATTTACTAGCCCTTTGAAAATGCCAGGATTTTCTGAAGAGTAGGTTTCGACATACACACGTATGGCAAGCTCAAATGCCCCACAGAATTTTATACCGTCAATTAACTTAGACAGTATGTAACGATTGCTATCAACAGTTTTATTGTGCTTTTTAATAGAATCCCGATGTTCACTACAGAGTTGAGAACGAATGTCTGTCTTCCCCAACATACTAATTTCTAGTTCATTTTTCAAGTGTCTTTGTGAAATAGAATGTGATTTTACCTTTGCGTCCAAATCTTACAAATCATTAACACCATGGTTTTCCGTCTTGTGACAAAATGCACGGAAAACAATAAAATTTATTTGATGTCTCGCATCCGCATAATCACGAATACTTCTCATACACAGTTTTATTGAATGTGCGCTTGTATATTCGTTTTAAATAATATTAACTTGCTGGATTTGCAGAATCGGTGTCAGCCGTCCAAGATTTTTTATGACAATTCGGTCCTCAAATGCTAATATGACATTATTTCTATTCATATATTGCACTGAATTCATCTTCACTATTGTAATCCTTCAAAACATTCACTTTGCAACCACTCGAAATGTCGGAAAGCGCGATGGCGCAAACCACCTGACTATTAAGAATGGGGTAACGCCCAAGATATGACGTTGTAAATGCGTTTAATCTCCGGGCTACTAGCAAAGCGACGCATTGCTGTCTTTGTTTTTCGCACGCGATAATAAAGAAAACAATAGCGGCACAAACTTGTCTGTGCCTCACGACCTATCTCATTACCGCGAATAACATTATGGATGTTAAACTATGGAAGTCGCAGGAAGCGTGATCATAGACAGAACAGAGAATAAATTAATATAAAATCTGAAATAATTTTTTCACTTCATTTTTTAGGTAGGGCTAGTGCCCACCTGCCCTTATCGACCAACCGCCACTGAAAAAGATATATTAAATTTTGTTTCAAGCTCGGTAAAACATTTACAGAAACATTTGAATTGGTGATAGGGTATTGTCTTGGTATAAAATGGACGTTTTTTTCTTCAAACCAAGACTTTGTCCATCCAAAATGTTCCAATTCTAAGTACTTTACTTTGAATAGTTGAAAAATGTCTGAATCGATATAACTAAATAATATTTACTACAAGAACTATAGAAGAATTAATTTTTCTACCACAGTTATTTTTGTTCTATTAATAGCGTAGTCCATCGCTTGTCAACCTGGGGGTCGCGACCCCGTATACGAAACACCCTTTTATAAAATAGTTAAACAAATTAAACTTAAAATAATAGTCAATGTTTAATGAATAAAATAATAATTTAATACGATGGTTGAATTTGTTTTTCATTATCATTACAAACACACATAAGCAAATTATTTTCCAGTGATAATAGACGATTTCTATATTTATTTTTTAAAAGCACCATAGACGAGATTTTTTCCCCTAAGTAAGAAGTAGCGAAGGAGATCAATGTTTTCAAAGCTTACGTTACTAGGCTTCCGTATTCACATCGTCGTGCAAGCCAAAACTTATCTAAATCTTGAGTTAAAAATTCGAGTTGTAGAGTTTTGTCGGCCGATATTTCAATAAGTTGGTTGTGAATCTCAATAGGTAATTCAGCAGTTGCAACATTTTCGTCAAACGGATTGAGAACCCATCTTTTCGACAAATCATCATTGCTATCTGGAAAATATTCCAGTAACTGAATTTTCAACTCGCGTAGATGCGGTTTCATGCTCTTCAACACGCGATCAATATTAAAATTTTCAAAATCCATATTTCTGGTAACATAATGCCAAGTTAACGCGAATGCATAAAAATTGCGTTTTTCAAGGCGTATAATCCAAATTTCAAGTTTCTTGATGAAGGCATTGACTTTGTCTGTCATTAATAAAATGCGGCCTTGTAAACTCTTATTCAAGTCATTCAAATGTGAAGATATATTATTCAAGTAAGCCAACACTAATAAAGTTTCTCCATCTGGAAAAAAACTCTGAAAATTAGTTATTTTTATCTATAAAACGATTTTCAATTCATCACGCAATTCAAACGACTTCACAATGGAGAAGTAGTGAGTCGTATTTGGCACCCACTTATTCGCACAATGTGGAAAGCAATCTTGTCTGCAATGGCCCGCTTTTTATAAAATTACCAATTTTTACGGCTTCTGACAGAACATTT
Organism: Cosmopolites sordidus; assembly: GCA_031761425.1. Classification (NCBI taxonomy): domain Eukaryota; kingdom Metazoa; phylum Arthropoda; class Insecta; order Coleoptera; family Curculionidae; genus Cosmopolites; species Cosmopolites sordidus. Next base: position 225,263 of record JARFXV010000876.1, on the reverse strand, counting down.
TGTAAGTTATCTGGCATCTTTTTTGTAGCAAGCGCATTTATGTCAAGAAAGCAGTGCTTCCATACCAGATGCCATAATGTCATTTAATTCATTAATAATCATATCACTGTTCTTCTCCGTTATCGCTTTCGCGCCGACATATTCAAAACAGTGTATTTATTAAAGTGCATATTAAGAGCATGCATTTATTAAAGTCCAAGTTTTAGTTTTGTGCTGCATTAATAAAAACTTTAGAGTTCTTCGTCAGTTGCATGACCAGGGATTTACTTGCAAAATAGCGTATTTTCTTTAATTGACCTCTCACATTCGTATCGCACAAAACACACAAATTGCCCGAAGTTCGACACGTCTGGTAACTTGTCGAACTGACTAGCAAGAAATTCACTTGATTTAACCTTTTCAATTATTTGATCGTAAATATAATTGGCCATCTCATTAATACGTCTCGATATTGTGTCAGTTGAAAGTAGTATATTTTTCAACTTTTTTGCTTCTTCCAGAGTTATTATCACATTGGCCATATCAATGACAGCGGATAAAATCAGCTTTTCCGCAGTCGTATGAGATTTAAACTCCCTGGCCACTATTAGTACTACTAAAGCTGCTACAGAAGAAGTACGCATGCACCAAATGCCAGCGACCAACAACTGCTTAGTGAAGCCTTCTCTTTCGAATGCAATACCTCTCGCTTCTGTAAACAAATTCGCATAACCCTAGCCTTCGTTCGCATTAGAGTTGTTTTCTGTTTTGCCAGAAAAATGTTAGGTGTAACAATAGAGCACGAATTGTTGTGAAATTTCACTTGAAACTTGGAAAAACCGCTACTGAAACTTATAATTTATTGAAACAAGTGTATGGCAATGAATGTTTATCGCGTGCACGTGTTTTTGAGTGGTTTAAGCGTCTTCAAGATAGCCAAGAAGACGTTGAAGATGCTCCAAGCCCGGGTCGCCCTTCCACGTCACAAAACGGATGACAATATTGAAAAAATCGGTAATCTGGTACGATCTGACCGTTGGTTAAGTATTTTTGCGATTGCTGAAAGTGTAGGAATTTACAAAAAATGCGTACGGCTAATTTTATATATCAATTTTAATATGCAAAAAGTGTGTTCCAAAATGGTGCATAAAATTCTCACGTTTGAACAACAAGAAGCACGCAAACAAATTTGTACTGACATTTTGAATGACATTGAAAATGACCCAAAGTTATTGGAAAGGATAATAACACGAATCGAGGTGTCATCGAGAGCCAAAAAAGCTCGTATGAGCAAATCAAAATTCAAAGTAATGATTGTTGATTTTTTCGATATTCATGGGATTTGGTACCTTACTGGGTTCCTGACGGTCAAACTATTAATCAACATTACTACCTTCACGTTCTTGCTGAACTCCGTGAAAGAATAAGGAAAAAAAGACCTGAATTGTGGAAGAACAAATCATGAGCTCTCCATCAACCGAATGCGGCGGCTCATTCGGCATTATCTGTCAAGAGGTCTTAGCCAAGTACAGCATCCTACTGTTAGGCCATCCGCCTTATTCGCCGGAATTGCGCAGTGCGACTACTATCTGGTGAAATCTGCATTAAAAGGAACAAGATTTGAGTCCGTTGAAGATGTGAAAGAGAAAGCCGCACGCGTTCTGAACGAGATGATAGAAAAAGACTTCCAGCACTATTTCTAACAATGGAAGATTCGCATGGAGAGTTGTAGTCATAGAGGAGGGGTATATGTTGAAGGCGATAATAAGTAAATATGTATCAAATCAAAATGAAATGTTTTATAGCGTCAGTCTCGTTCTTTAATAGTCACACCTCGTATATATATGATAGATAGATAGGATAGAGGAGGGGTGTATGTTGAAGGCGATAATAAGTAAATATGTATTAAATCAAAATGAAATGTTTTATAGCGTCAGTCTCGTTCACACCTCGTATATATATATATATATATATATATATATATATATATATATATATATATATATATATATATATATATATATATATATCTTTCTTTTCAATTTCCTCGATGCCTTTCTTTTTATTCAAAATGAGCGTTTCTATCCCATATAGACATTCTGGCTTGATAACTGTATTGTAATGTCCCAGTTGTGTTTGTGTTTTTAGATCTACATTTTTTGTTGTAAATATTTTGTGTAAGTCTCAATGCCGTTTCCATTTTCTGACATCTATCCTTATTGGCCGCTTTTTCCAACCCGCTTTCCATAATTATTTCACCCAAATATTTAAATTGGGAGACTTGTCTGATGTTACCATATTTTGTGTTTAGAAATGGAGTTCTTAGTCTGTTGCAGGTCATGTATTGTGTCTTCTCAAAGGAAAATTGAAGTCCTACCTTTTCTGCTGTTTCTTTTAGGATTTACATGTGTTTTTGTGCCGTTAATATATCTTGAGCTAAAATTGCTTAAACGCCAGACAATCTATATTGATTACTTTTTCTAGAACACAGTTAATTAAGAGTGGCGAGAGTCCACCCCCTTGTCTCACTCCAGTTTTAATTTCGAAGGGCTTTGAGATGTCACCCATGGATTTAGCTTTTGGCCTTGTGTTAGTTAGTGTTGCTTTAATAATTGTCAGTTGTTTTCAAGGAATAAAGATTCGGGGTCAATAGAATCATATGGATTTTTGAAATCCACAAATGTACAGACGACATTTTTATTGTAGAGTTTTTGATGTCTTAGGATCAACTTTAGATTCAGGATCTGTTCAGGACAGGATCTGTCCGGTCGAAAACCTGCTTAATATTCACCAATTTTATGTTCTGACTGTTCCTTTGCTCTGTTTAGTAGACATTGAGATAGAATTTTGTAACAAACTGGGTGAAGAGATATGCCTCTGTAGTTGTTTACCACCGTTCTATCTCCTTTCTTACGTAGTGGATGGATTAGAGCATCTTTCCAATCTTCCGGAATCCGTGCGGTTCGTCAAACTTCTTGTAGAATTTTGGTTATTTCCTTGATTGTACTTGGACCAGCGGATTTTAAAAGTTCAGTAGTGATTCTATCTTCACCAGAAGCTTTGTTATTTTTAAGTCGTTTGAATTGCATAATTATTTCATCTTCATTCGGTGTAATAAATCTGGGTGTGTTTGTTTAAGGTTTAGTGTTGATAATCTGTTTAACAGTTCAGTAGTTGTTCAAAATATTTGGCAAGTTCTTTGCAATTGTCTTGGTTTTCCTTTCGGAAGCAAATACTTTGGGGTTCATAGTCTGTTAAGTTAGTTTTAAATGCTTTCTAAAAATTTTGGGTGTTATTTTTTTGGAAATATTTTTCTATTTCATTTGTTGTTAATTGTGTTCATATTTTCTTTTAGTTTGTCTAATTAACTTCGATGTTTCTTTTCTTACTTCCAAAAAAATGTCATGGTTTATTTCGGTGTTTTTTGACTGTTCAAAAATCAAAATAATATTTTACAGTGTCAGTCTCGTCATTTAATAGTCACACCTCGAACAACACTTAACTACTGTTGTCTCATTGGACGCAAAGAAATCTGACACTGCATATATATATATATATATATATATATATATATATATATATATATATATATATATATATATATATATATATATATATATATATATATATATATATATATATATATATATATATATATATATATATATATATATATATATATATATATATATATATATATATATCATCATCATCATCATCATCAGCCCGTGTCGATCCACTGCAGGATGAAGGCCTCTTCAGCATACTTCCAACTTTCACGGTCCTCTGCCACTCGGGTCCTATATACTTAACAATGTAATCAATCCATCGAGCTTTCGGTCTTCGTCGTGGCCATTTGCAACCAAGCGGTATCCACTCCAGGATTGCCCTGGTCCATCTATCGTCCCATCGCCTCTTTACTCTCGTATTTGCGAAACTATTAGTTTTAAAGTCAAGAAATAAAATAACTGATAAATAACAAAGTAAAAGAGTTGTTTTATTTAATTTAAAAATAATCTTATTGCCATTTAACACATAGTCAGCGATCAGCCAACACCAGATAATCAATCAATACTTCCGAGACCGGTTTCTCGTCTCATAGCCTTCATCAGCTAACATGTGCCTCTGTGTGAGGGTAACTAAAGAAACCAATAGAACTAAAAGCAACTGTCGAATCCAGGATGGAATAATATTTAGTGTTTTTGATACCATAAAATCTGTTGTAATTTTGTATGTAAAAAAATGGGTGTGTGCTTATGCCACCAGAAGCGAAAACTCCTAATTTTTCAATTTTAATATTATATCTTATTACATATATATTGGAAGCCAACATAACTCGGACATAAGACCTCAATTACTTAAAAAGGTGGTCGGAAATTGGATTGTCGGTCGGAAATTTGTCCGAAATTGTTTTCAAACATTAATGCCATTGAATGTTATTTCACATAAAATAAATAGTTTCAAGACATCTGATTTGGTTGGTGTTTTATTTGAATTTAAGGTTGGAACTAAGAAAATCACCCTATACTTTTGATAACCAGCATTATTTTTTTATTTACTTCTCTTAGTTCTCATTTAGTTATCTTAGACAATTTTATATGATTTCTATATTAATTTTATCATTTGTTAGTTTGTTTTATATATGATTTATTCGCCATCTAATTTTTCTTCAAATTGCTTTCTTATTCTTATCTCAATCGTCTTTATGTATATTTCATAAAATATTGTGTTGCTATTTTTTCTATTTTGATCTTTTTTAGTGCTTGTTCCTTCAAGCCCTTTAATTACCTTCAGCTCTATCTCGTTTAGATTATCAATGGGTACGCAAAGTCAAATATCCTTGCTAACAATGTGTTACAGTGTATATGGTGGGATCAGATCGGTGTTGTGCATTTTGAGTTGTTCCAATCTGATCAACTGATCATTGCTGATCGACATCGGCAGCAACTGATTCGTGTTCGGGAGACTGTGGAGGGAAAAATGTCTTATACTGGCAAGTGTCTAAGGAAAATAATTTTGTACGACCATATACATCACAAGACACTCTGAAAACAAACACCGAAAATCGGAAACACATCAAAATCATATTATTATAAATAACATCTTTTTTAAAGTGAAAAACTTCCTTAGGCGCGTTTTTGCTGAGGGGTGAACGTAAGTGAACCGCCACGCTTGGGTCGGTGACGCACTGAATCGTGTATACTCGGCTGCAGTTGTCATCAGCCATGTTTTGCATGTAATCAGTGTATTTGAAATCGAAATTTAATTTAATTATGTCAGATGATCCAAATGAGAGCACGATGAAATACGGAACAACGTTTAACGGAGTTTTTTTTAGATATTTAAATAAACTTATATCAAGTATTTATAACATATTTTAGCTTCCATAAGCCAATTACAGGTACATTCTTAGAATATAATAGAAATGAAGAAGTCCAATCAGAGCAAAATTCAACAATATAATTAATTCATAAATATAATTGTTTATTTTATAACAAATAAATAATTAATATATATATATATATATATATATATATATATATATATATATATATATATATATATATTTACATATATATATATATATATATATATATATATATATATATATATATATATATATTACATACATATATATATATATATATATATATATATATATATATATATATATATATATATATATTTATATATATATATGGAAATATATATATATACGTGGAAAATTTGATTTGGAGGAGATGTGGCTCCAACAGGACTTCACATGTTATACAGTCAATGCAACAATCGATTTATTGTCTTTAGATTATTTTCTTTGGGGTTATGTTAAATATTTAGCCCAGGTCGATGAACCAGCAATGTTCATCGGTGTTGTGTTGGTGGTTAGACTCATCAGGGTACCGACATATGCTCTCTCGCCAAGAATAGAGTCCCTCTCCACAATCAAACAACCCATATTTTCGCCGACTTCTCGTCGGATGGCTTATAAATGTTTTCTGACATCTTTGGACTGCGTCCAATGAGACAACAGTAGTCCTGACTATATATATATATATATATATATATATATATATATATATATAAATATATATATATATATATATATATATATATATATATATATATATATATATATATATATATATATATATTAATTATTTATTTGTTATAAAATAAACAATTATATTTATGAATTAATTATATTGTTGAATTTTGCTCTGATTGGACTTCTTCATTTCTATTATATTCTAAGAATGTACCTGTAATTGGCTTATGGAAGCTAAAATATGTTATAAATACTTGATATAAGTTTATTTAAATATCTAAAAAAAACTCCGTTAAACGTTGTTCCGTATTTCATCGTGCTCTCATTTGGATCATCTGACATAATTAAATTAAATTTCGATTTCAAATACACTGATTACATGCAAAACATGGCTGATGACAACTGCAGCCGAGTATACACGATTCAGTGCGTCACCGACCCAAGCGTGGCGGTTCACTTACGTTCACCCCTCAGCAAAAACGCGCCTAAGGAAGTTTTTCACTTTAAAAAAGATGTTATTTATAATAATATGATTTTGATGTGTTTCCGATTTTCGGTGTTTGTTTTCAGAGTGTCTTGTGATGTATATGGTCGTACAAAATTATTTTCCTTAGACACTTGCCAGTATAAGACATTTTTCCCTCCACAGTCTCCCGAACACGAATCAGTTGCTGCCGATGTCGATCAGCAATGATCAGTTGATCAGATTGGAACAACTCAAAATGCACAACACCGATCTGATCCCACCATATACACTGTAACACATTGTTAGCAAGGATATTTGACTTTGCGTACCCATTGATAATCTAAACGAGATAGAGCTGAAGGTAATTAAAGGGCTTGAAGGAACAAGCACTAAAAAAGATCAAAATAGAAAAAATAGCAACACAATATTTTATGAAATATACATAAAGACGATTGAGATAAGAATAAGAAAGCAATTTGAAGAAAAATTAGATGGCGAATAAATCATATATAAAACAAACTAACAAATGATAAAATTAATATAGAAATCATATAAAATTGTCTAAGATAACTAAATGAGAACTAAGAGAAGTAAATAAAAAAATAATGCTGGTTATCAAAAGTATAGGGTGATTTTCTTAGTTCCAACCTTAAATTCAAATAAAACACCAACCAAATCAGATGTCTTGAAACTATTTATTTTATGTGAAATAACATTCAATGGCATTAATGTTTGAAAACAATTTCGGACAAATTTCCGACCGACAATCCAATTTCCGACCACCTTTTTAAGTAATTGAGGTCTTATGTCCGAGTTATGTTGGCTTCCAATATATATGTAATAAGATATAATATTAAAATTGAAAAATTAGGAGTTTTCGCTTCTGGTGGCATAAGCACACACCCATTTTTTTACATACAAAATTACAACAGATTTTATGGTATCAAAAACACTAAATATTATTCCATCCTGGATTCGACAGTTGCTTTTAGTTCTATTGGTTTCTTTAGTTACCCTCACACAGAGGCACATGTTAGCTGATGAAGGCTATGAGACGAGAAACCGGTCTCGGAAGTATTGATTGATTATCTGGTGTTGGCTGATCGCTGACTATGTGTTAAATGGCAATAAGATTATTTTTAAATTAAATAAAACAACTCTTTTACTTTGTTATTTATCAGTTATTTTATTTCTTGACTTTAAAACTAATAGTTTCGCAAATACGAGAGTAAAGAGGCGATGGGACGATAGATGGACCAGGGCAATCCTGGAGTGGATACCGCTTGGTTGCAAATGGCCACGACGAAGACCGAAAGCTCGATGGATTGATTACATTGTTAAGTATATAGGACCCGAGTGGCAGAGGACCGTGAAAGTTGGAAGTATGCTGAAGAGGCCTTCATCCTGCAGTGGATCGACACGGGCTGATGATGATGATGATGATGATGATGATGATGATATATATATGTATATATATATATATATATATATATATATATATATATATATATATATATATATATATATATATATATATATATATGTATATATATATATATATATATATATATATATATATATATATATATATATATATATATATATATATATATATATATATATATATATGCAGTGTCAGATTTCTTTGCGTTCAATGAGACAACAGTAGTTAAGTGTCATCATACACCCAACCGTGTGTCTATTTACGAAACTATAGTTATAATGTCAAGTCAAATAAATAATGAATGACAAAGTAAAACGTTTGTTTTATTTAATTTGAAATATAAACTATCACAAAGGAACGGACACATCAATCAATATAATATATTTAGTTTAGAATGTATGTTAGCGTAACACGTAGTTTAGTTAGTAACAATTTTTTAAAGTCCAACTTCAAACATTATTATTATAATGATTCAACTTCGGTATAGGCGTTTGTTAAAGCGATAATTGTGCTTCTAGTTAAAACTTTTTGATTGCAGAAAATTCCACTGAAAAACATTCTGAATAACATTTTAATTTGTGACTTTTACTACTCCTTTTTGTTATAAAAGTAGAAAAAAATACTATTAAAATTTAATCTAAATTTTTAATTTATTTAGTAAAAAAATCTCAAAGAATTTTCAATTTGCTCAGCAAGAAAACTTGATAAAAATATTTATCGAGAGAAAAATCAAGCTTTCAAATGTTTATTTTTTTAAAAAGTTCAAGATTGAAAATGAATTATTTCAACTTTTTCTATAACAGCAAATATGAATTATTTTTTGTTTTTGGCAAATAAAAATTTAGTTTGATTGAAATACAAGTATAAATTAACAAAAATCAAATGCAGGTTAACATTATGACTTAGCCTAAAGGCATTCGCACTCCCTTTAAAGGGAACATTGATTTATCCCAGATATCTTAGATATTAAAAGGATTAAGCTCTGTGGGGGTCCTTTCGGTTGCAGTGGTGACGATGGATGTCCTTGGTTTCCTATTGTTATTCAAAAACTTTCGAACTGTTCGAGCTGTTCCAAGCAATACAGCCTTCTGCATGGTTCTAAAAAGGTGATCGTTAATGCCCAAAGTTTAAGTATTCTTTATCAGGTTCTTTGGAATGACTCCAGTTGATGATAATACCATCGGCATTGTTTCCACGCACTTCATATTGCATTATCTTTTCACGTGTTTTTGAAGTTCCTTATACTTCAGAAGTTTTTCAGCATATTTTGCAACTAGTTTATTGTTGTTTGAAATAGCTATATCAATAAACGTTGTTTTTCTTCTCTAACTATTTTTCTCTAGAACTGGTTGAGGATTGTAATTGTAGTATGGGACTTTCTCATATTCCTTTAGATGCAGTCTTTGCAGATTGCCCTTCATTATATTCTGTTGCTGCACAGTCTCCTGTTATATGCTGGATTGTTTCTGAAACTCGGCATCCATATCTACATAGATCATCCGTCACACTGCCGTCCCAAACTATATAGTTGAGGTAATTTCTGGCAGGTATAACCTGGTCTTGTATTGCCAGTAGGAAGCCCTCTGTCTCCGGAAACATCTATCCAGCAGTCAGCCAGTAGTTCGACGCTAATATTTCGACTTGTTCCTGAACAGAGACTTTTCTCTCAATGATTGTAATTTCTCAAGGTCTGTTTTTGCGTAGACTTGAACTTAATCATCGTTCAGTCGCAGTGGTGTTTATCGATCAGCCTGGCATACGTCTTCAAGAAATATTTTCGCAGATTTCCTATTTGTTGGTTCAGTTGCTTACTAATATCGACTAATCCCATACCGCCTTATTGTAACGGTAATGTTACGCATTCCACTGCACGTCTAGGGTGGTGTTTCTGCGATTTTGTAAGCATTGTCCTGATCTGACGTTGCAAATTTTTGTACGTCGGTTCCACTCCAGTTAACTATCCCTAACGAATGTTTTAGCACTGAACATGCATAGGTATTGCTAGCCTTCGACAGGTTTTTGCTATTTAAGCCTGTTTTAAAAACTTCTCTCTCTTTTGATAAATAGACAGGTAAGCTCGTCTCGATCGTCTCACTCTTTTGATAAATAGACAGATAAGATCTTTTTTCATTAAGCCATGATCAATTCGGCATGGATGCTTCATACCCAGATATTTGTATGGATTTGCAGTACTAATTGTCTAGATTTTTTGTAATTTCTGTGTCTCAAAAGCATTGTTCAGCAGTTTTCCCTTATTGATATTTAATATGCGGTACTTCTTCCGTACAAATTGCATTTGTATATCAGTGGAAAATTCTGCAACTATTTTTTACATTTGTTACAGGTGACTGTTCGATGAGGCAAATAATTTTAGATCGTCCATGTACCATTATTTTTCAAGCCAAAACCATATTTAGTGGAGTTCAGTTGGTTTGAAAGCGGGTTCATGGCGATACAGAACCAAAGAAAACTGAGCGAATCTCCTTGAAAAATACCTCTTCTGATTGGAATTTCTGCATTAGTTATGTATGTCACCCTCCCTAAGTTGGATTTTGGTTCTCCACATTGACATAAAGCTCTTCAAGAGATTTATTATTGGCTGATTTATTTTATAGATATTTAAGATTTTTATAAGCCATTCGTGTGGTACAGAATAGAAAGCCTTCTTAAAATCTATATATGCCATATTAATATTTCGGTTCTTGGCATAGGCCTGATTGCAAACGACTGAACAATCAATTGTTCCTTGTATCCCATTGCTCCTTTAGTACAGCCTTTCTGCTGCCCGGCGATGATATTATAGCGTTCACAATGTGCATATATTCGATCACTAATGCAAGCTGTTATGACTTTATATATCGTGGGGAGGCAGGTTATGGGGCCATATTTTGTAGGATCTTGAGTATTCTGATGATCCTTTTGGTAGAAGGTTGTTGTTCCTTGAGTTATTATTATTTATTATTTATTATATTATTATTTAAATGCATTATTTCCTTACGGGACATAGGATAGCAGAGCTTTAGATATAATATGCATGTATGATTTGGAAAGTCTCAAAAATGTTTTGCGTTTTGCGATTTTCCATCCTGTGCGCTATTCCTTAGTTTTAACATGGACTTTTTATTTTCATCTGCTATTATTTTCTTCCATGCAGTACGTTATTTACCTCTTGTTTGTCTGGTTGGGTTCTATAGCAGGAACGTATGGACAAGGGTGTTAGCCGGCTTTCTTATATTAATATATTACATTAGTTTGATTTTTTCGATTCCATTTAAGTTTATGATTTTTTCGGATCATCATATGCCCAGTATATTTCTAAGACATCTGTAGTTACCTGTTCTGAGTCATAAAGCAACACTGATTTTACTGTCGAACTACTTTGAAACGAATACATTTCTCGAGGATTAAAGCGTTATTGTACCGATTCCGAAAATACTAAAGCCTAGTGTATCAAGTGACTTTAAACCAATTAGTTTGTTACCTGTTGATGAGAGAATCATCGAGACTGTATTATGTGTAGAGTTGAGAATTAATTTTGAAAGCAATTAGTTACTATATTCTGCTCAATCAGGATTCAGGACAAAACATTCTTGTAAAACGGCTATTCAGTATGCATGCGCAATAGGATGAAATAATATTGATGATGGAAAAACTGTGCTTAGTGTATTTATATATTTAAAGCGAGCATTTGAAACTATTGACCGGCATATACTATGTAAAAAGTTATTAAGTAATAATGTAAGATCAGAAGCCTTGAAATTGATCAAAAGTTACTTAACAGACAGACATCATAGAACGAGGGTTGAGGGAAAAGTGTCGTCAATAAAGGAACATGCTTGGGGAGTTTCTCAGGATAGTATTCTGGGCCTGTTACTGTTTTTAATATATGTCAACGATATTTCTACAATATTGGATAAGTGCTTTGTTAGTCTTTTTGCGGATGATACTATCATATCTGCGTCTGGATATAATTTGCCTGAAATGGTTGATACATTGAATAGTGAACTGACAATATTGTTTAAATGGCTATGTAAAAATAAACTTAAACTAAACAAACTGAAAACAAGTTGCACGGCTTAAAGCAAACTTCAAAATATTTAATGAGTTAAAAATAATATAAACAATTGTGATATTAAAATTGTAAATGAAATTAAATACTTGGGACTACTCTTTGATCCTCACCTAACATTTCGTATTCATGTCAGTTATATGTATAGAAAGAGTAAAAAAAAAGGGATTCTTTATCTTGTATCGGCACATTTATCACCCTGGTCGAAGACGCTTGTATATAATATTACTCAATTCTTCCATTGGGACCTTTGGTGTGAAACACTAAACTCAAAGAGATTTAACACCAAATCATTTTTTAAAGTTCTCGACGCACGTTTCACTAACCATGTTAGCATCATCAGGAGATGATTTAATCTAATTCTAAACCTAAACTACGTTCTATTTATATGGGAACCCTAATTGCTAACCTACTACCTATCTAATGAAGCGTGTAAAAAAGGATACAAGAAAAGGGGGGAACGAGAACACAAACAAAAAAAATGAACTGTTTTGGTTTTGAAAAGTTTTCTGACCTTTACATTAATAATTGAAAAAGTTGACTGAACGGAGTAGGTCATTTTTCCCGGTTCATTATTGTCTTGCATTTTTCTATTCGAATGCTTCATATGGATCCAAAGTTTTATTATTGTTTACACTTTTAACAAGTCTAAAATTACTAATGTCTATATTGTGGTCATGTTCGATAGCGTGCTAGGCAAGACAAGATTTTTCATTTCTCCCATATCTAATGTGGGCAATGTGTTCTTTATATCTCGTTAATACAGCTAATGTCATAAATCCCCGACTTTTCATGTTGATCTACTTTATCCTTTGGAATACCCAGAATTTCTCTTCATTTATTTTATGGTTTGCACACAACCTTAATGTCCATTTTTTTCAAAATTTTGTCTAACCCTCGTGTTAACTGGGCATCAAACGGTATCACCATGAATTTATTTTTGTTCTGATTCTTTTGAAAAGTCGAAAATTCTTTCAATAATTTTCTAAACTTATGTTTTCTAGTTAATTTATCTACAATGTTCTAATTATAATCGTCCACTTCGGATACCTCCATAACTAATTTTAATTCTTTGTTATAATTATCTTTGTTTAAAGGAAAATTGATTAATATGTTTACTATAAAATTTAAACTAGCCATCCTGTTTTGAAACCTGTGATTCAAATGATGGCTAGTTTAAATGAGTGCAACCGACTATGATGAATATTCGGATCAAGGAAGACAAGAATAGACGGATCAAGGAGATAAACTGATAAATGAAAATCTAATAGAGATTAATCGCAGAACTGAGAGACTAGAAAAAGAAAAGCACAAAAACAATGCAATAATAATCGGCTTGAAAATGGATAAGCCCGATGCAATAATGTTGAAAAAATGAGTAGAAAATTTGATAAAAGAAGAATTAAGAGTCGAGATACAAGCCAAGATAGCACATACAATAGGAGAGTACATGTTCCGAGTAGAACTAGGAAATGAGGAAGACAAAACACGAATAATGAAAAACAATCATAAGCTAAGAAATGTTAGAATAAAAGAGTATATATAAATGATGACTTGACTAAAGAGGAAATAGGGAGAGATAAACGGATAAGGAAGAGGGTTAAAACGGAAAATGCCAATGGGAAAGATGTTAAGGTGGGATATAACAAGGTGACTATAGATGGTGAAGTCTGGAAATGGAACTATAATACCGAGAAACTATAGATTAGTTCACCAAAAAACTAGAAAATAATAAAGTAGATAGGATAAAATGGATAACAGACATGGCAAATAGAAAACACAGGTATACAAATACTAGCAATAACGGAGTCCAAAAAGAAGGGTGGGTGAATGACCTTGCTTGAGAATGATTACGTATTGATATATAGTGGAGTGAAGGAAGGTGAAAGGGCAAGAGAGGGGACAGCATGTATGATAAAAAAGGAAAGATACGTCAACAATACGAAGCAATACGTTACCAAGAATATATCAGCTCAAGAATACTAAGAATAGACCTAGATATACAAGAAAATAAAACGCTAAATTTAGTCATATGCTATGTGCCTGAGGGTGCCACAAAAACTGAAAAAGTAGAATTCTGAAATACACTATCGAAGAATGCGCAGGAACAATTGTTATATAAATGTGACATGAATGTTAGAGCGGCAAGAAATATAGAAATATGGGGCGATGTGATAGGACCTTATGGAGAAGAAACCCTGGACAAAAATAGAAAGCTATTAGTAGAATTTTACCCTGATAATATAATTTAATAGTCGCAACATTAACAGTTTCAACATATAGACATACACATAATAACAAGGGAAGTAGAATCTAGAGGGGAAAAATCAATAATAGATTATACCATAGTGAGAAAAACTGAACGGAAAGAAATAAACGATGTAAGAGTAAGGAGAGGGTATGAAATTGATAGTGACCACTATTTGCTGGAAACGATAATTAAAATTAGGAACAAGAGAGTGGAGAACCCAACTGGACAAACAAATGCATACAACGAAATAATCAAGTCTACAAATTGAGACAAAAGGACTTATGGAAGAAATATCAGGGAATATTAGAAAAGGAATGTGGGAGAAATGAGGAGATCATGAGGAGGAAATGAGGTGATGATAATGAACAGGAATGGTACAAAATGAAAAGAAGCATAACCATGTCAGCAAGAAAAACTTGTGAATATAGCAGAAAGAGCGGACATCATAAAGGTACATCCTGGTGGAACGAGAACGTGAAGAACGAGATTAAGAAGAAGATTTAGAGACCTAGTAAGTAAAACACTGGAAGGGGTGAGCTGGGACAAATTCGGACAACAAATTGAGAAGAATAGTTCAGAAAATATAAAATTGTTTTACAGATCATTCAAAAATTTAAGAAATAACAATCACATTATTCGGAAGCAGATAAATTATAAAGAAGGTAAACTGTTGACGAATGATGAATGTATACTCGAAAGGTGGAGAGAGTACTTCCGGAATTTTCTAAACCTAGACACCATCAACATGTTAAACAAAAATAAAGAAATAATAGACATTAATAATCCAGGAAAAACAAGTGAAAATTTAATAACTGAAGAAGAACTAATAGAAACCACAGAAAAACTTAAACTGGGAAAAGCACCTACGCAAATACGCTACTAGACGAGCAAAGCGGATTCAGGATAAACTATTCTGTACAGGACCATATTTTCACCGTTCAACAGATAGTAGAAAAAGCAAGAGAGAACAGAACAGTATATATATGCTTCATAGACATGGAAAAAGCTTTTGATTCAATAAAAAGAGAAACCGTCTGGAACAGCTTAGAGAAGAAAAATTTAAATATGAATCTTATCGCAGCCACTAAAAGCATGTACCAAACCACAACAAACTAAATTAGATCTCACAATAGAGTATGTATTTCTTTCACCACAATGGAAGGAGTGAGACAGGGAGGAAGTCTGAGTCCGCTACTGTTTATAAACAAAATAGATGAAATAATTAAAATATGTAAAAATAAATTTAAGGAATAAGTACGTGGGATGGATAAAGATGAAACCAGTTAATGTAGAAATGTGTATATTTGCTGGCTATATAGTTCTCATGGTAGAATCTGAAGAAAAATTAAAATTCAACAAGGAGTATGGAACGAAGCAGCTGAAAAGTTTAGACTATACATCAATGTAAATAAGATACAGATCTTGATATTGACAAATAACCAAGAACATGGTAAGCAGAGAACAATAATCTTAAACAACATGGAAATCAAACCCACTGAAAAGTATAACTACTTAGGTACTATTATTAATAATAGGAGAAACCAGGACGACGAACTGAACAGACTGGCGAAAGCAGGGAGAGTGATCCAATCGCTTAGCAGAGGCTTCTTAAACAACAAACAAATATTCAAAAAGACGAAATTAACAATATATAAAACAATATATATCTCCACACTAATATATGGATGCAAAAACTGGATCTTGAATGAATGGCAAAAGAGTAGAGTTGAGACGCGGCAGAAATGCGATATCTTTGTAAGTTACAGGGTATTAAAAGAATAGATAAGGTCAGGAATAACATACATGTAGTCAGGGACAGCTTGGAAATACCAGCACTTATACTTTTTTCTCTATTTGGGTTTTTCGCCACGATTTAAAACTAAAAAAATATCAAAAATATCGGTTCTTTTTTTTTTGGTAGTATGCCACTCTCATTAAAAACTAATTGCCAATGTAAGTATCATTGGCATACACAAAAAATATATTTACTTCCTATCATTTCATAATTTATAGAAATTAATATAATTTATTTTTTGATTCGTTTTGAAAACGGGAGGAAAATACTTCCCGAAACGTTAAAAGTTTGCATATTTTTTAGCACATTTTTATATTTTTTAAATTTTGTTCGTTAGGCAAATCTATTACAAAAAAGAATCACTGAGAAATTTGTCTCCGTTTGGTTTTTTGTTTTTACCCAGTGATTCTTTATTTGCATAAGAACAGATATTTTTGATATTTTTTGAGTGATCGTGGCGAAAAACCCAAATAATGAAAAAAATATATGAACATGCCACAATCATTCAGACATTACTAGCACATATATCAAAAATAGAAGAGCAAAAACTGAGATGGTGCGGTTATGAACAGACAGACATGGATCAAGACACACAAACCAAGAAAGTTTGGGAGGCTAGAGCGATGGGAAAGAACAAAAGGGGAAGGCCAGTGCAAAACGTGAAATAAGGATATTACAGAAACAATCCAAAGAAGAGATAAAATATGGCAGGAAGCAGTTAATCTGGCTAAGGATCGTAAAGTATGAAGAAACTTCATTAACACAAGAAATGTAATTGGACCTCGACACCTTCGGGTATTAAGAGGAAATATTAAGATAAAATAAGATAAGATAAATAAAATAAAGTTATCTAATTTCCACTTACATTTTTCTCTAAAACATAACGTGTTGCGCTATACTGTAGGATGAACTACTATATATACACAGAATGACCTACTACCTACTATTTGTCACAATACAATTTCATTGTTTGTCAACTATCCGAAGAAGCTACATGAAGCGAAACGCGTTATATTTTAGAGAAAAATATAAGTGGAAATGGGACAACTTTGTTTTATTTATACAGTTTAGTATGAAGTTCCATCAAGAATATGCCGCAACCATCCTCAGTTTAAATAAACTATATTTCATTTAATTTCAAAAACGCCAGATTGAGTAAATTATAAATCAAAAGCGTATGCTGATTTGATTTTTTATAGGCTGGGGTTGGTCTAAAAGGTATTTGTGTCTCAAGATCAAACTAAACCAGCATTTTTACCGAGAAGTTTTTGAAAGGAGTCGAGTGTGTAAAAACATCACATCACTGTGAACGTCTTATACAACAAACATGAGTCCTTGCGACGTTTTTCTGTTCCCAAGGCTAGTACAGTATCCAGAGTCAAGTTCCAGAACTGCAACAAAGATTGGAACAAACCGTCTTCAACGCTGTTTGCTTTTCGGAAGTAACTATTTTGAAGGAGACAATTTCTACCGAGAAGTTTTTGAAATAAGTCCAGTGTGTAAAAACATCATTGTGGACGTCTTATACAACAAACTTGTGTCCTTGCGACGTTTTTCTCTTCCCAAGGTTATTACACTATCTAAGTTCCAGAACTGCAACGAAGAGTGGTACAAACAGTCTTCAATGCTGTTTGCTTTTCCAAGGTAACTATTTTGAAGGAGACAATGTAGAATTATAACCTCAATTGAATAAAAAAAATGCAAAAAACAGTCTTATTAATTTACTTATGGTACACAACTCGTAAATTTCTGAGTTTTTTTTTGAATGTCATAAATGATAAGAACAAATCCGAGATCAAAAAACAAAGCGATCTGAACAATAGTTCTTGATATCATTTTATTTATTAAGGATCCTAGTTACTTGGACATTTTATTCCGAACAAAGGTGAACGCTTATTCTAGCTCGATGCAATCGCCAATGAGGTAATCGAAAATACGGTGTCGACGTTTGCGGTTTTACCCATTCTCTCCGTTTTAATCTCTCGACAAACCGGGGCCAACAGGCAAAACAATATTTTATCACTGGGCGATCGATCGATTTTAAGTTAATCGCTCGCCATAATCCGGGTGGCTTAAAACGCACGGCGTTGAGGTACAAAACGCAATCGCAGAAGGTTTTCGGTTTTTATGCCGAGTTCGTATGTGCGGATGCACTTTTCATAACTGCATTTTTTTAAAAATATTTGAAAGGCGATGGGCTGTAAAGTCTTTTTTGTGCTCTTAGTATGTTTACTGGTCACAACGTGCTGGTCGAATGTTCTGAATAGACAACAAGCCTCGGAAACTTACGAATTAATTGATACAAATTTCCAGGTATGTACATAAACATATATTAAATATACAGGGCGTTATAAAAGTCTATGCAAAGCCATGAGGGATGATAAGAGAGGTCATTTGACATGCATTAAGTCAAACATGCCTTAGTACAAAGTGTTACGGTTTTCGAATTATTTGCGATGTTCGATTATTCTTGAAAATATCTAAATGTTCATATTTACACCCTATTAACTCACAAATGGAAAGTTAAATCATTGTTCATATTTTTTTTTCTAATTCTTGAAACATGCATCTGCTTTCTTAACGTCATTAACAAACATCTACAGTGACATAAACGTTGAATAATGACGTTTCAGTTAGGAAAAAATATTCATCTTGCAGCAAATTGTGGTTTTCAGAATGTTTAATTTTTTAAATAAAGTAGTCTCAGATGTTCAAAGAGTTTTAAAAACACCTCAGTTTTATGCCCTTTCGAATGATGCATCACCTTTTCAAACAAGTAGTACATTCTTGGAGCTACAATGTAAAAAGTAGTAACACGTGTTTCTTGTGCCGTTTTAATCGAGTTCGAGTTCTTAATTAAATTTATCCTCGTACATACATACATACATACATTATTTATATTTTATATATATTTATATATTAAAAAGCAAAGCAAATTTACCCGTACTCCACGTCGGTGCTTTGCTATATATATATATATATATATATATATATATATATATATATATATATATATATATATATATATATATATATATGGCAAAGCCATAATATCATCATCAGCCTGTGTTGATCCACTGCAGGATGAAGGCCTCTTCAGCATGCTCCCATCTTTTACGATCCTGGGCTTCTCTCTGTCACTCGGGTCCTATTTGTTAAGTAAATACTTAACGATGTCATCAGTCCATCGTGCTTTCGGTCTTCTTTGTGGACGTTTGCAATCAAGTGGTATCCACTTCAGGATTGCCCTGGTCCATCTATCGTCCCATCGCCTCTTTACTCTCGTGTCTACGAAACTATTAGTTACAAAGTCAAAAAATATAATAACAGATAAATAACAAAGTAAAAAAGTTGTTATATTTAATTTAAAAATAATCTTATTGCCATTTAACACATAGTCAGCTATAATCTGCGATCAGCCAACACCAGATAATCAATAAATACTTCGGAGACCGGGTGCTCGTCTCATAGCCATCATCAGCTACCTCGTGTCTCTGTGTGAGGGTAACTGAAGAAACCAATAGAACTAAAGGCAACTGTTGAATCCCAGATGGAATAAAATTTAGTGTCAAGCGGTATCCACTCCAGGATTGCCTGGGTCCATCTGTCGTCCCATCGCCGCGCTATATGGCCTGCCCATCTCCATTGCAATTGGTTGCAGTGCAACTCTTCCAATTATGCCACACACTTTCGTTTGTTCCCTGATCCATGCGCAGGGCTTTCTGTCTCGTCTTGTAATGCCAAGCATACATCTTTCTATTCTCCACTGTGCTATCCGAAGTATTTGAATTGATGGCAATGTGAGTGTCCAGGTTTAACTTCCCTATGTCATAAGAATCCAATTCCAATGAACAAGAGAACACTTTGCCCTTCTTTGACCTTACCATTATTTCGCGCTCTCTTCGACATTAGTCCTAACTTTTGCTCGTACCATTGGGTGGTCACTTCCAACATTAAAATTGTTAAGGACAATACAATTGCAAAATATTGTTTTAACGTTGGTCATGATGTAATCAATTTCACTTGTGAGTCCAGATGGAATTTTCCAGGTCTATTTTCTGCTGATATTTTTCTTCTAGAACGAATTCATAATATAAAGTTCTTGTCCTTCAGCAAAATCAACCAATCTGTCACCTCTATTGTCTCGCTCACCAATTCCATACGGGCCAGTTACATTTTCACCAGGTCTACATATATATATATATATATATATATATATATATATATATATATATATATATATATATATATATATATATATATATATATATATATATATATATATATATATATATATATATTATTAGGTGCGTATAGACTCAGTTGGATCACGCAAAGCATTTTGGCTCATTTTCGAGTGTTCTTTCCGACCCTCCACACCTCCTTTTTCATCCGTTCTCCGTGGATTCTCTTTCTCCCCTCCGTCCACTTTGTTCCCGATCTCCTCGAAACTTCGCTCTCTGATGCAACGTTCCACATATGTATTTTGTTTCTGTACGTTCTTCTATCCTCAATCTCTGTCGGACCCATTTATGTCTTTCCCAGATCAGCTCTGACTTGTGTGATCCATGGTACTGTTGACTTGACTCCTTGAATGTATGTAAGAATTCAGTTGGTGTGTCTTGTCGGTGGGAGTCTACTGATATGTCTATAGAATTTCAACCTTCTTTTTCTTATGTCCGCCGCTACGTTGGACATTCTATCTGTGGTCTTTCGAGAATGTAGTATGTATCCTTCTTCTGTCAGTTTTAGACCGAGAATTTTCTTCATAATTTTGTGTTCTTCTTTTAGTATGTTTTCTATGCCGCTTTTTGCATGAAGTGTAAGTGTTTCGCTTCCTTATAGTACTTCTGGTTTGATTACTGTGTTGTAGTGTCTTATTTTTGCATGTGCGGATAGGCATTTCTTATTGTAGATATTGTGTGTCTTGCCGTATGCCCTCTTCATCTTCTGTAATCGAGTCTTCTGTGCTATCTTCTCTCCTCCTGTGGGTTCGAGGATCTCGCCCAGGTATTTGAAGTGAGTGACCGTATTTATTATGCCGTATTTGGTGTTCAAATTTTGAACATCTAATTCTGAGTAGAAGAATTCGGTTTTTTGAAAGGAGATTTGTAGGCGAACTTTCTCTGCACATTCCCTGAGGACTTCGATTTGTTTGGTTGCTCTTTTTTCATTGTTTGCGAGTATGGCTAGGTCGTCTGAGAAAGCCAGGCATGATATTTCTATGTCGTTTTTGGATCGTCCGAGTCGTATTGGTTTCCAGTGTCCTTGATTTTTCAGTTCTTTTTCCCATTCCCTTATGACTTTGTACAGGCCCAGGTTGAAGAGGAGTAGGGATAACCCATCTCCTTGGCGTACTCCAGTTTTAATCACGAAGGGTTCGGAAATTTCTCCCATAAAGTTTACTTTATAGGTTATGTCAGTCAGTGTCTGCTTGATTAATCGTAGTGTTTTGGGGTCGAGTCCTTGTTCTTCTAGGATGTTGAACAAAGATTTTTCGGTCCATGCAGTCGTATGCTTTCTTGCAGTCCACGAACGTGCAGATGATTGGGACGTTCCTGATAGCTTTGTATTTTAGTACAGTTTTTAGGTTAAATATTTGGTCAATGGATGAGCGACCAAGACGAAAGCCTGCCTGGTACTCGCCAATTTTGTGTTCTAATTGTTCTTGTGTTCTCTGGAGGAAGCATGCTGAGAGGATTTTGTAGGTGACTTGTAGTAAGGAGATTCCTCTGTAGTTGTTCACATTTGTTCTGTCTCCCCTCTTGTGCAGCGGGTGGATAAGAGCACATTTCCAATCATCTGGTCATTTTTCTGTTTGCGAAATGTTCGTTATAATTTGCGTAAGTTCCTGCACTGAATTTGGTCCGAGGTTTTTCAATAGTTCGCGCGGTGATACCATCTTCACCGGATGACCTATTATTCTTTAGTTTGCGTATGTGCCTGTGGATTTCTTCCTGTGTTGGTGGTGGTGATTCTGAGTGGGTATGGATACAATTTTCCTTGAGGAATCTTGTGTCGCGTTCAGGGCAATTGAGATCAGAGAAATAGTGTGTCAGCTCTTGACAATTTTCCTGATTGGTTAGCGCTAATCTCTCATTCCGCTTTCTGAAGCAAAGATTTTGTGGTGTGTATCCACGGATTTCTCTTGCAAAAGTCCTATAAAAGTCTCTCATGTTATAATTCCGGAAATTCTCCTCTATAGAGTCTAGTTGTTCCTTTATGTACTTCCTCTTAGTTTGCCTGATAACCTTTGCGGTCTGTTTTCTAGTCACGTCAAAAAGCTGTTGACGTTCTGGAGATTTTTTAGTGTTGTACTCCTGAAATGCTCGTTTGCGTCGCTGTGCTTTTTGTGTAATTTTTTCCACGTATCTCCTTGTTCTTTTTCCCATTCCTCTGTTATGTTGGATTCTTTGGTCCTTTTTTGTGTCGAATTTATGTAGATGTACTTTCTTGTGATGAATTCTCCTTGGGGTGAACTTGACTTTGATTCGTGTTAGGTAGTGGTCTGAGTCAATGTTCGCGCCCTTGCGGACTTGGACATCTTGGATCTCTCTTTATTGTGGGTATGAGATCGCAACGTGGTCTATCTGGAATTCTCCAATCTGTTGAATAGGCGATCTCCATGTCTGCTGTTTTCGTGGAGATTTTCTTAGGGATGCTGACATAATCTTAGGGTTATTTTGTTGGCATAGTTCGATGAGTCTTGTGCCATTCTTATTGGTAAATTGGTGACCGGGGAATTTACCTACTGTTTTGTGATGGATTTTTTCACTACCGATTTGTGCGTTAAAGTCGCCCAAAAAAATTTTGACGTCATCCTTGGGGACCTTTGCCATAACCTTCTCTAGTGTTGCGCAGAATTTCTCTGTAGACTTGGGGTTTTTCTTGTTGTCTCCGTTTGTGGCGGCATGTACATTGACCATGGTGTATTTTTTATTGGCGCACTGTATGCGCATTGTCATTAGTCTATTGTTTATGGGCGTGATTTCCTTAATAGAGTTAACTATCCCTTTATGTACTACAAAGGCCATGCCCAGAAGCGGAACGCACCTGGCGACTCGTTTGTCTGTCCTGCTTTTGAGTATGCGATAGTTCCCATAGTCTACCGTATCCTCATCCGTGATGCGTGTTTCTTGTAGGGCAAGCACAAGTATCTTTTGCCGGTTAAGTTCTGAAATTGGATTGATTGGATTAGCGGATTGATGTTGAAGGTGCCAATATATGCAGACACCAAAATATATTGACACCTACATTGTGGAAATTTGCCGGAAAGCTCCGACTTATTTTGGGATCGTGAAAGTCCGAACACCCCCCATTGAAACCCCTCTGTATCTGTGTCCAAGATATATAAAGTGGTCCACAATCTCAAAATCCTTTCTTAAAACTGAAATTCTTCTATCTTCAGCGAACTTATTAAACATAACCTGATTCTTTTTCAGGTATATTTTTAAGCCAAATTGTTCGCCAGTTCTTTGCAGCTCTTGTATGGGTCTTTGCAGCTCCTCTGGGTCCTGCGAAAGGAGAACGATATCGTCTGCAAATCTAAGATGGTTTAAGTTCGCACTGTTAATCTTTACACCATCCTGTTCCCAATCCAGTTTACGGAATACTTCTTCAAGGTCAGCCGAGAAAAGAATAGACGATATTGCGTCACCCTGTCGTACACCTCGTTCTACATTAATTCCCACTTCAAGATCATCAAGAGGAATTGTCGCTATAGCTCCATCATATATCAATCTTAATAGGTTTACATATGCTTTGTCTACCTCCTGGCTAAGTAGTTCATGCATTATGGCATGCTTTGAGATGGAGTCAAATGCTTTTTCGTAGTCCATAAAAGCCAAGCACAGTGACATGGTCTATTCGTTGTGCCTTTCTATAACCTGCTATACAACCTGGATGTGATCCATTGTACTGAATCCACTTCTGAATCCAGCTTGTTCTCTTGGTTGTGCGCCATTCAGTTTTCTTAATATTCTTTTAGATATTCTATTAGTGAAAACTGTATACATTACTGATAGGAGGCTTATTAGATGGTAGTTCTTTAAATCTTCGTGTGCAGCTTTTTTATGTAAAATGATCACTTCTGCATTTTTCCATAAGGCAGGCACTTTTTGTTCTTTGAGGCATTTTGAATATAATTTTGCCAGTGTTATGTAATGTCTGACCACCAGCTTTTAGTATTTCGACAGTTACACTCTCCTTTCCTGGACTCTTGCCGTTTTTCATCGATTTTATAGCATATGTTACTTCCTACACTAGGATATCTGGCATTTGTTCTTCATATATACTACTTAATATATTCATCCAAATGAATTAATATGTTAAGGCTGGTACAGCAAAAGTGTTTATATATTTGAATATATTCCTGCTGTATAGGTCAGTCAGACCTGCATCTGCTTTCAAGTCTGAAAGTAAATTCTTTTGTTAGAGTTTCCTTAATGAGTGTATGTTCAGCCCTCTTGGATTATTGTATTCCAAGGTATTTATACACGTTTTCCTCCTGGCTCTCTTTATTGGCTCTATATATTCTTGTTCTGCAGTAACAAACCCTGTCATCTCCAACTTAGACCTATCTTTATGTTTATAGTTCTACATTTATCCAATCCAAAGTGCATGTCAATATCAGTTGTAAATTCCTGTACACCCCGAATGAGTTGTTGCAATTTCGTTGGTGATGATGCACAAAGTTGCCACTCATCACCTTGTTTTCCATAGTGTTGGTGGTATTTCCACTTTGTGAAAAGTAAATAGAGGTGTGCCACTCTTTTATCAGTTCCTCAGGTGTGTTTATTAAAACTGGGTGGTCTTTGTATGTTGTTAGTACCTTAATTAGCCAAGAATGTGGTCTTGAGTTGAAGGCCTTCTGATAATCAATATAACAGCATGATAAATTTCGATTCTTGTTCCGAGCATATTTCAATATAATTGAATCTATAATAAGTTGTTCTAGATACTCCTTCATTAGCTTTCGATGTCCCTGTTGCTCTTCATTTAGTCATAATATCATGTTTGCCATAATATCTATGTGCTCTGTCAGTGGTATAATGAAACATGATTGGTAGTAGTTTATATATCGGTTGACAGCAGGTAATTGGCCAGTATTTCGTTGGATTATCAGACACTATTCCTTTGGGAAGTAAATATGTTTTACTTTGAGTGACAAATCGAGGAATTTGTTTTGGTTCTCTTATAAACTCATTCAAGTATCTTACTATGAAAGGGTTGAGATAAGTTAGTTTTTGTACCAGTAATTATGAATGTTGTCTGTTCCAGCGCCCTTCCAATTATACAGGTTGTTTGTTTTTTTATTTAGTATAGTTATAGTAATTTCAGGATAGGACATTTGTTTAACTGTGCCTGCATTCGCTTCTTCCTCACCCAGCCAGCCGGTTTGACAGTTACACTGACCGTTATTTGACCAAATCGAGGACCAAAATGTTTGTATATCTTCGGTAGATGGTGTATTAGAACTTGCCGCAGAATGTTTATCATTACCATATTTTAGGTTTCTATAAAATGTTCGTTCTCTTTTCTAAAAAGACCGTTTTGATGTTTAAGCCTCATTGCTTTTCTATATCGATCTAGGCGGGAACTATACCTTAAGTATATGTTTTTCATATTTCTCGTTCGCTCGTTTTATCATATTTAGCACGAATTCTAAATCTCTCTAATATTCTGGTTGCTTTTGTTTTGTCAACTATATCTGCTCGTATACTTTCAATCTTGCGCTCTAATCTTTTTGCCATCCCTGTTTAGTGATTTGCTGTGATGGCATTTTCCCATAAGGTTGCTTAATTATTTTGAATCCATTTACAACTGCGGTAGTTTGAATTGCGCAGTAGACAATTGTGTGTAAGTCTTCGAATGCCGCCCTGCCGTACACCTCGTTCTACATTAATTCCCACTTCAAGATCATCAAGGGGAATTGTCGCTGTAGCTCCATCATATATTAATCTTAATAGGTTTACATATGCTTTGTCTACCTCCTGGCTAAACAGTGCATGCATTATGGCATGCTTTGAGATGGAGTCAAATGCTTTTTCGTAGTCGATAAAAGCCAAGCACAGTGGCATGGTGTATTCGTTGTGCCTTTCTATAACCTGCTATGCAACCTGGATGTGATCCATTGTACTGAATCCACTTCTGAATCCAGCTTGTTCTCTTGGTTATGCGCCATTCAGTTTTCTTAATATTCTTTCAGATATTCTATTAGTGAAAACTGTATACATTACTGATAGGAGGCTTATTGGATGGTAGTTCTTTAAATCTTCCTGTGCACTTTTTTTATGTAAAATGATCACTTCTGCATTTTTCCATAAGTCAGGCACTTTTTGTTCTTTGAGGCCTTTTAAATATAATTTTGCCAGTGTTATGTAACGTCTGAACACCAGCTTTTAGGATTTCGACAGTTACACTCTCTTTTCCTGGAGTCTTGCCGTTTTTCATCGATTCTATAGCATTTGTTACTTCCTACACTAGGATATCTGGCATTTGTTCTTCATATATACTACTAAACATATTCATCCAAATGAATTAATATGTTAAGGCTGGTACAGCAAAAGTGTGGAACTATACCTTAAGTATATGTTTTTCATATTTCTCATTCGCTCGGTTTATCATATTTAGCACGAATTCTAAATCTCTCTAATATTCTGGTTGCTTTGGTTTGTCAACTATATCTGCTCGTATACTTTTAATCTTGCGCTCTAATCTTTTTTGCCATCCCTGTTTAGTGATTTGCTGTGATGGCATTTTCCCATAAGGTTGCTTAATTATTTTGGATCCATTTACAATTGCGGCAGTTTGAACTGCGCAGTAGACAATTGTGTGCAAGTCTTCGAATGAGTTGAGCATGTTCTTTTCGGGAAGAATCTCGTCATTCAGAATATTAATGATATTTCCCAGTTTAATGTAGGGATTTTGTATTCCTATATAAGGGCTTGTTGTTGGGTCAGTTCCTAAGTATTCTGTTAATATTCCAGTAAATGTTTCGCGGGTCAAGCGAATTAGTTTTTTATCGAGTTGGGCCTCATTTGAAATACATGTTTGTTCTAATGTAATATTGTTGATTATATTATGTGAAGCATCAACGGTGGGAGTGCTTGCTCTAGTACTCTGAATATTTTCATTAATACGAGGGCCTGATGATTGTAATTCCTCTGCAACTTCTTGTTTCAATCGTGCGAGTACATTTTCAGGAATGAGTTTATTTCTGATTACGACGCTTCTTTGGTCAGATATACGTTATGCTGTATCTGGGATATCCGGATACTGCAAGGTAAATAACCTGTGAAGTTTATTCCAGTATGCTCTCTGATCTGTTTCTAATTACATAATTTTATTATTATTATTAGATTTATTTATTTCTTCCGATTACACCCTCTCACACGTTAACTGAAAATTTTTCCTGAATAGATACTTGTTTCTTCCAATGAGGATTTTGTGTTTTGTATGCCCATTCATGGAAGTTGTCTGACTTCATAAGTCTTTCCTTACATAATTTCGATTCATATTATCATAAGATACTTTTCAGAAACCATCCGTCAATATCACTATTTAACAAAAAAACAACAAAACCGTATTCTATGTACAGTGTCTTCTTCTTTATGACCTTGACGCTTCCAGCATTTGTTCGTCGTCGGCTGTACGATGTGTCAGGGGATTAGTCCCAGGTTCTCCATGGCGGACACTTCAAACCTGACATGATAGAATTAAACGAAATGCGATTAAAAGGCCACAAGAAACACGTCTCAACATGTAAGCAGCCGTATTATGAATAAAGGTGCCGATTTCATAAACTCATATTTCAAAAAACCATTCCACGTACAAACGATATGCTTCGGCTGCATTTTGTTGGCACGTAAGTTAATATTATGTCCACTAGTCTATTGTTTTCATAAACGTGTGTCATTTGAATCGCAGAAAGTACCCACAAATTAAACACGCACTATTAAGGAATTAATACCACTGTCAAATCAAACATCGCAATCAAAAGAAATATCATACAAGAATATAAAAAACTAGTCATACCCAATATCAGCAGTAATCAAATACTTTATGTCTTCACAACGCAGTGGTCGAGAATATCAAAAAGACAGGTCTGTTTTAAAATTTTGTAAATGTTAATAACCTCTTTATTTTGCAACTATTACATACATGATTTTTGGTAAATTACTTATTTTTACGAGTCCGACAGTCTGTTAAAATAAATGACACAACTTGTGTTGATTCAACTATTTGGTATTTCACAATTATGTGGGTCAATTCTGATAGTAATACAGTGTTTTAAAGACTTAGTTCTAAATCTCAACGTTTCATTGATTGCATAGCCTATTGGAATCAGAAGTTTATCTGGCCTTACACTTATTTTAAAGTACCATTTTTCAGGTTACTCAACTGTAGGTGAAATGTTCTTCGAAAAGCAGCATTTGAGGCAAAGTATTAATTTCGCCCTTCAACTGAAAAAAATGCTTCGAAAGCTCAGTACATAATAACTGCGGGTTTATGAGATAGTGCTGTTCACTACGCTACTTATAAAAAGTGGTTCCTGTAATTCCGAATTGTAAATTTTGACTTATGTGGTGCAGAATATCTAGGATAGCAAAAAAAGTGAAGGATGAATTGAAGCAACTGTAAGAAGAAAATCCTTGTTGTACAGTACTAGAACTCGGACAGGGACACCATCTCTATACGTTGACTCAAGCTAGGAAAAATTAAAAAATGAAGTCGCTAGGCTCCCTGTGAACTCACAGATTAGAATTAGAGTAGACGCTTTGATATTGTTGTGTCTTCGTTCTCCAGTTTTATGAAAAATAATTTCCTGGATAAGATTGTACCCTGTGACGAAAGTAGATCCTCTGCGATAATCCAAAGAGGCGAGAATCTTGGGTTAATTCTGGTGAGCCAACAACCAGTATCGCAGAACCAAGTGTCCACGCCAAAAAGGTGTTGTGTACATGTTGGAATCAGTTGGGCATCGTATATTATGAGTAACTTCAATCTGGTCAAATCATTTGAGCTGATCGTTATTAGCAGTAAATGAGTCGTGATAGTGACGCTCTGGAGGAAAATGGCCCTCAACTGGCAATGGATGAAGGAAAGTCAATTTGCTTCAACACAATGCGGTGCCACATACAGAAAAATATTATGGAAACCATTACCGACCTAGGCTAAGAGATTTTAACACACCCGGTTTATTCTCCAGCCTCGGCCCTTTCAGAAAATCATCTTTTTTCGATAATAATCTCTGCATATCTCCTGAGAAAGTCGAAAGGAACCTCAATGACTTCATCACATTAAAACACCATTTTTTTTCGAACTGGGACTTGCCAGTTGCCTGAAAGGTGACGAAAGTGGGGGAATTGACTTCGAAGATACTTCGTTATTTTTTTCATAAATAATTGTTAAAGTGAATCAAAAATGCTGAGAATTAAGTTGTTCAGTCGGTTTATCTTATATATTGAATCATTAAATATAATAAGTTTCTAATAGGATTAATATCAGGTGACTGGGGGTGCTGTAATCAACCTTCTTCTGATGTTATAGAGCAGCCATAACCCTCGCAGTTACGAAAGAATTATATAACATAATAAAATAAATTACTGTTAATAATAATTATAAGTATTTGACCTTCGGGTAACAAAATGCTATTTCTTTTCTTGCAGGCGAAGAAAAATTTGTTAACAGTGTGTTGTGGAACTTGTATTTATATACCAGACGTTGGCTGTATCGACCCCAGTGACCCCTCGATCCATCCCCCGGCAAAGAAGTTACAAGAAAACCAAAGCCCAAACGAGGAAAATGAACTGAAACTTATCTAAAACTCTAAGATAATGATATTTGTTAATATTCGATAAGTCAGAAATCAATAAAGGTTATCTAACAACTAAAATATTTTGTTTTATTATTTGTTTCCATTACAGTCACCAGCTTTGTCAACGATCCAGTAACAGCTTCTCAGAACTTGTAAACAAACTTGAGTAAGATCCAGGTTGGGTTAAAAAAAAGCGAATAAGAGCTAATGAAACCCCACACTGACAGACACAGACAATGCTAAATACTTTGGAATGCATCTCGACCAAAGACTAATCTGGCAAAAACATATTTTCCCAAAACGTAAACAGCTTGGCCTAAAACTACGTACGTACAATCTCAGTTGATACTAAAAAATAAATTATTGTTTAACAAAACCATACTTAAACCATTGCGATCTAATGAGATCTAACTTTCATCATCTAAGGCAGATAGGGGAGATATCAGATGGTACCATAAAAAAATCAACTGCAGGGTCCGTCACTCGAAGTGTTACCAAATAAAAATGCTGTAGTTTTGTCAATTATGAATATTTTTATTTTTATAAAACATCTTACTGTTTAATATGGCCTTTGGAACGAATGTGAGTTTGTGGAATTGGTTGCCATTTCCGACGAAGCGCTGACTTTAATGTATTCAAACACTTAGCCTCCAAAACACTTACAACTTAGACTCCAAAATGACAACTTAGCCTCCAAAATGGACCATATGTAGAGGTCCATTGGATTCAAGTCTGGTGAGTATGGAGGCTATTGTTGCGAAGAAATGAACTGTGGAACGTGATTTTGTAAAAATTGGTTGTCCAAATTGTCACTGAACTTGCCCTTCAACCATAAATGATTGTTTTCTTTGTTCGCGCATTGCTGAACAGTGCAAATTTTCTCATTAGACAACAAATTTTCGAGTTCACCACTTGCGTGCATACTTTTCAATGCCTTTGATCGTTGAAATCTTGTTGCCTTTGGGCCTGTGTTAAACATTGTACTTTTTGTGTCTTGTAAGGATTCTACTTAACTTCATATTTCAGTATGCGGCGTATGCTTGAATCGGATTAGTTCAGCTGTTTAGTCAATTTTGCTACACTCTGACATGGATTTCTTTCAATTCCTGCCCTTATTTTTCGAACCATTTCTGGTGATGTTACGGATTTTTTATGAGTACTTCCATGGCGTTTTGTGATGCTACCGTATCTATGTAACGTTTAATGGTTCGATAAAAAAACATTTTATTAACACGTAAATGCTTTAGCTCAAGAATAGCAGGTTGCGATTTTCCTGCCAAATACAAAGCAATCGCACTATTACGTTTGAATTCCATTACGAATATTTTTTTATCGACGTAGAACGATGTGTTTCACACACTTGTAAACAATATTATTAACTACAGTCTGTTAAATTTTGAGAGCGCTGTGATCAGCTGTTTGACAGGTATAACAGTGTGAAGTTGGTAACACTTCGAGTGACGGACCCTGTAAATAAGTTCTCAGTAGGTTCTCAACTATTTGTTGATTGAGGTTCTAGTGGGAAAAGGGCATCTACCTTGAGCGGGGCATTAGGCCAGGCTGAATAACCATCCCCTAGAGAAGTGTATATTATATTGTGAACTGACCATCAGATAACCCTAGGCAAGTAGGTCAGAAACTTTGTTACAAGGAAGCATTTCATGTAACATTAAAGAGCGTTAATGCTAGTCATGAATGAAAGGTGACCGCTTTCAACAGAACCCAGTGAAGTTAACTAACTAGTTCACCTAGATTATGCAGGTACCTGGCAGGTACAAAGCACATTGAATAAATGTTATTTGTAGTGAATAAAATGTTTCTTCTTCAACTTGTAAAAAATGAAGAATAATGGGATTAGAACGGATTTTTATTATAGGAGAGATTGCTTAACTCACTGGAGTGAAATAAAAAATATCCCATTAAACAAACATGGTATAAATTTTTTTCAGCTCGTCAATTACCTTCTAGCGACATTCTTCTTAAACCACCTTAAAAATTCTTCTTAAACCAAAAGTCCTTGGCGATGTTCCGTGACATCTTCGATCACCAGTTCCATATATGATTTTTATTTTTGGAAGTACTTGAAATCATACGGGTATGAACACCAGAAGAATTGAAGGCCCCTTTATCTAACAAAATAAAATAAATCAAAGAAGGAACGCAGAGGAGATTGGATTGGAGGCAAATTCGAAAACTGTGTATTGAATTCTCCTTTAAAAAATTTGCAGTGGCTCATCGTGTATAATACACGGGGTCTAAGGGAAATAACTGTTGTAAATTTAATCCTTGATTCTTCACATAAACTGAAAGAAAATACTTCCTTACAACAAGGGTCAAGTCCCTAACCTATGGGTTTCCTTGAAAAAAATGCAATGTTTAAAAATTGTAATAATGATTTTAAGCAAATATGTGTAAAAGTAAATTTGAAAAATAATAATTGGGTAATATTTAACGAATCAACAATAAATACACGAATGAACACTATAAATAATTTTTTATAAATTAAAAATCATCAGCGAAGAAGTTAAAGTGGCAACGTCGTATTTAATAATAAAAATCAAATGATGATCCTTATGTGACGACAAAAATTGTTTCAGTGTGTGTATTTAAATTCCAATTAAAACCAAAATTGTATTCTGTACTCGAATATAATGATAAGCTTCTTATTTACGGAGAGGCAGCAACCAGATTAGAAATATACTTTTTGCCTTTTCAACGTATTCTGGAAAATAGGTTAGAACGGTGCCAAGCTTGCATATACTCAAATCGGGGTTTTTTTGAACCAGTGGCGGCTCGTGGGTTTTTAAAGTAGGAGGGCGTAGAAGAAAATAGTGCTGTTGAAGGACTTTTTTGCTTTTCCCTTCTTCCTTTTTACTTTTCATGCCATTGAAACCCTATACAAGGGGTGAACTAGGAAAACATTAAAAATTTGTGTTGTTACTACTTATAAGGACATTGGAGGATGGTTTGTTGCTTGTTGCGCAGATAAAGGAATTAATAAGTAGGTACTTACCGTTTCCCGAAGAGAGTAAACCATTCACAGTTGGTTGTAACTGCAAATCAATGGAGAAAATTCGAAAAAGTTCATGAGAAGTGTGAAAATGGTTATTGTATAATTCATGAAAATGGTTATTGTATATATATATATATATATATATATATATATATATATATATATATATATATATATATATATATATATATATATATATATATATATATATATATATATATATATATGAATAGCACCTCGCCGTTTCCTAGTTTTTAAAGTGAAATGCCTGTTTTTGTTAAAAATAAAGTTTTCAATAACTTTTTCATTCAAGTCCGGAATTAGTTTGACCATAGCATCCTCAATATTTCCTCCTCAATATAGCTATATCATTTAGTCTCCCTTCTTTTTCCCCCATTGAATTTCTTAAATATGTTTTAATCAAGTTCAAAGTCGAAAAGCACCATTCAGCTTCGGCTATGTTCATCGGTCACTAGTATTCTCAATGCCTCAGTGATTTCTTTAAAAGCTGTATCCAGTCCCATATTCAAAATTTAATGTCGTTAAATAACCTTTAATGTCTGCATTTTGAGAAATCTCGGGCATTGAATAAAACATTTCCAATTCGATCTGTAAATCTTCTTTTCTATAGACGGAAAATTTTCATATATAGTTTACTGTAAACTTTTGAACTTGACTTAAATTCAACACGGGCGTGGGACAACCACTAGTTTTTAATTCAACTTTCTCTTCCAAACTTAAACTAGTCATTATTAACTCTTTTAAAACAGACACCTTCATGTTTGCAATGAAATGTTTAATTTAATTTTTATTTAAACAGTACTACTCAGTGTATACACACGTAGCAAATCCCAAATTAAAATAAGTATTCGTGAGGCGAACGAAATACCCGACGTGAGACATATCAAACGCTCCGAATTCGTCAAATCGGCGTTTAAATTTATTTACCGACGCTCGGTCGTAGGGAATCTACGTCCAAATAGTATGTTTTAAAAAGCAGTTAAACCCCCGAATTCTGGCAACCAACAAAACACGTAACGCCAACGATGAGCCCCTCCCTCAGGAGCTGCCACTGTTTCTTAAAGCACCACTGTTTCTTAAAGCACCACTGTTTCTTAAAGTAACGTGAATCATTAAAAACGTGTTATGGTGTGAAAAATTAGTGGCAGTAATTTCAACTTTGACATTAATCGACATTTATGTGCTATTTTTCCTTTTTTTTGTAAAAAAACAATAAATGAAATTTATACTGAAACACGGAATAAATGGTTATTGAAATATTAAGGTAAATGAGCCTAATACGAGACCAATTTAAAAACTACCATTAGTCAACCATTAGAGATGATGGAACTTTGACAGCTCATGGCGGCCATATTTGTTTATCGATTTTTGACATCTCTTGTCAGTTGTTTTTCGAAAGGTTTGCAATTAAATCATTTCGCGTTAGTTTCACGTTAAAAGAACGTTTGGAAATTGTCTAGTTTTATTACGCAAATTCGCGGCTCCCTCGTGCTACTCAACGAGCAATTCAGACCCCTGGTGGTGGTTCTTCTAAACAGGCTATTTATTGATCGTGTTACTTTTGTTTGTTCTCTTGTATATCACTGAATGTCAAAAAAAAAGAAAAAAGGGAACTTGGGACCCACTTCAAATGCAGGATGCTTTGTGCGTTTGTCCTCGCACCTCGACTGGTGCGGAGGGCAACGCTTTCAAAGGATGATAAAAAGGAGTTAGCTGACAATGTTGTTGTATTGGCTAAAACATTTTTTTGGGAAATCACAAGAACAGCTACGCAAATTGGCCTATGAATTTGCTGCTGCAAAGAACATTAAAAGCTTTTTTTCAGCAGAGGAAGGCATGCCAGGTAAATGATGGATGTATGCGTTCTTAAAATGAAATCCTGGGATCTCTTTGCGAGGTCCGGAATCAACAAGCATGAACAGAGTGTTGAGTTTTAATAAAACTGAAATTGTTTTTTTCGTAATTTATAGGAAATGATGGAGAAGAATGCTTATCCAACCAAATGAATATTTAATATTGATAAAACAAGAGTTTCAACTGTGCAAAAGCCTGGAAAAATGTATATGCCCCTAAAGGGTTTAAACAAATTGGAAAAATTACAGAGAGCGTTGGCAAAACGTTGCAGTTGTCTGTGCAATGAATGCATCAGGCTGTTCATTTGTCCCGCCTATGTTTAGGTATATGTTTATGTATCTACGCCAAAGGATCAAGTCAAGTCTTAAGATTGGAGGGCCCATTGGAGCTGAATATAAATGCACAAAATCAGGGTGGATAGACGAATATCTTTTTGAAAAATGGTTTTGTTATTTTGCCAAACATAGTAGTGCAACTACTCAAAATCCCATTCTCTACTTCTTGTCAATCATGCCAGTCACTTGATACTGAAAGCTTATCAATATTGAAGCGAAAATGGGATCCACATGCAATCATTATCGCCCCATACTTCCCATAGGATGCAGCCACTGAATGTCACTGACGGCAGCTTATCACAGAGAGTACGATCTATATATGAAAACCCATCCATCCATTTGGCCTCATTTTTCAATCTCAAATATTTGGGAGTAGCTTCGATGGACATAGCAGTAAAATGATTCGAAGTAACTGGCATTTAGCCCATAAATCCCAACGAATTTGGTGACGATGACTTTATATCAGTTTCTATTACTGAAGACTTAACATCTCGAAATCAAATTTCAATGAATAATAACATAACAACTGCACCATTTACTACCATATATGTTACGAATGAAACCAAAGCTATTGCTAGTTCTTCACGTAGTATTTTGTAAATCTTAAGTCCAGTACCTTAAAAAATCAGAAAATTTAAAGACGTACCAAGAAACAACACTCACAAATATTGACTTCCACTCCCTTAAAGGCAGAGTTAGGGGAGAAGGAGAGGAATAGCAGTTTAAAAGAGAATGTTGACAAAAATAATAAAAAAGGAAAAGCCTTAGCAAATAGAAAAACTATCAAGCAAAGAGTTCTCATTTCCAGCAGCGATGACGAAGTTTTTCTAGCACAATTATGCAATGACGACGAATATGATGACATAATGATGATGGCACCGGTAAAGAAAATTATGTTGTTACAACTGTTGTTAATGACCTTTGCACTATATGTGAAGAATTCGGCCGGGACAAGGAAGCATGGTTTCGTTGTTTCAGTTGTTCTAGCTGGATCAATAAATAATACAGTGGTAAAGGGACTGCTGAAAATTTCATTTGCGACTACTGTGAAAATTAATAATAATAATGATATTATTATTCAGAGATAAATGTTGATTGATTCATATATCGGCTATCATTTATAGCGCACGGTATTATCAAATTGAGGCACGCTATTCTTAGAGCAGTTGATAATGCCGCGCTTTCCAAGTTTTTACTTTCTACATTTTTACATGGCTGATGTAAGAATTAAAAATTGCATTAGAAGTTGGTTGCCAGCTAAACTGTCTTATTAATAAGCAAGATTGAGTAGCTCTGTTTCGTATCAGTAGCATATTATAGCTATAATCTCTTAAAGGCACAGTATTATCCAACTCTCCCCTAATTGTGGAAAAATTAGCTTAATATGACAATAATTATATAAAAAGAACTTAAAAAAAAGTTTTGGACATTAGGTGTCTATAAAAATCTATCAAGATTTATTGTTAAAATATTATTAATAGATTCTTTTCATAATACATAATAGTATAAAATTAGGCTTACCTTTTTTGTGAAATACTTAAATTGCTAGAGTTCGATAAAAACTTGTAAACCAGTAAAGTAGAAAAATGCATGCGATACACAAATACACTGAGTGACAACTTTCAAATCGACAATGCAGTGTGGCCAACATGGCTGATGTACGTTCCAATTCAAATTTTGGGTAAAGGTATTGTTTTTCTATTTCCCTTGGATCCAATATTAGGTGCCTTTACTCTACATTTTATTTTCAAATAATACCTTAAGAGGAGAGTGAAACAAGCAAGTTAATTCAATGGATCGAAATAAACAAGACCAGATGTTGCCATTGCTAAGAAAATTAAAATGAAGGTCCTACCAGTTTTCAAAGGAAATAGTTGCATTTTAGGTTCATGTTTTAAGGAAATTTTTGTAAAAAAAATTTTTTTTTTTAGTTTTTTTAGGTAGTATGAATTTTTGCAATTTACTAACTTCGCAGACCTCCACATTGCTATTAACACGTATTTGAAGCTATTTCTGACAATTTTCATAACGCATTTACCCAAACCTTTTCTAGCTAATCCCCAAAAGAAGAAAAAGACCAGAAAATCACGTGAAAAGAAAAAAATTGAGAAGATTCTCCGTCGTCACCGGCAACACATAAAAGCCCTAGCAGCAAAGCGTGACGCGCAGTCATAAAACGAGGCCGTTTCTAAAAACCGGGGGGGGCTCTCTTTCATCCGCGACGCCTTCATAATTCTGGTGCCCCTTTCCAGCTGCAGGAAGAGACCATTTTCGGTCCGCGCCTCTCTATAGTGTGAGGGAGTGGCTGCCGGAACGTATCCATCTCTCTTCCGGAATCAAAACTTTATTACTTTCGAGTCGTTTTGTAAGGGCGAGCTTTTAATGGACCCTGCTGGTGGATGGTGCTGCTAGTGGCTGCGCAATATTATTTGTAAGATTTACGGTCGAGAGCTTAATCATTTTTTATGAAAACGGTGGCAAGAGTCTTGTACAATATATATCATAGAGAAGCTTCTTTAAAACAAACACAAAAGATACAGCAGAGTTTTATTGACTTAAAAAAAAAGTTCGCACGGAGATGGCTAATATTATTGTGTGGCTATTATTGTTTCTAACATAACCTTTGATTGACTGAATAATTTATGTGCAGTTTTCTATTGTCGAGTTTTATATTTTGTTTAATTTCTGATTTATGAATTTTAATCTTTAAAATTAACATGTAACTAATAGATCATAAAATTTAGGGTGATTTTTTTAGTGCATCTGAACTTTATATTCAAATAAAACAACAACCAAATATGCCAACAATTGATCAATTTGGACCTTCATCAACCCTGGCGATATTTTCTTCGGAACGCACAGTTCTTGTCTTGACTTTGTTTCACGATCCAGCAGCGGAAAAAGAATTGAAGATTTTTGATAAAATTTACCAAGTGCTCTTTAAGTTTGGTACACAGAACAATAAATTCCGACAATTTGCAAGCGTAGCTCTAACGTTAAACGCCTCATGATGATTTGCCAGACATTTAATATGCCATGATGATTTGACAGCCACCCTTCGAACACACTAAAAAAAATCACCCTTTACTTTAAATGGGTTTTCATTAATTGAAAAAATCTATCTAAGAGTCTTGCGGATATGTTTTAGATGAAGAAGCCTCTAAAGCTGGGTTAAAAATTTGCGTTGTGCGGACTGTATGTGTTGTATGTGATGTGCCTGTGAGGCAATGTAGATGTTCTGGCCCGCAAAATCACACACAAATATTGTCGCCGCACAGATATCGACGATCGACAAGATAAGATGTGCAATGGAATATTCGAACACGAATATTTCGCAAACGGCGTGAGATATCGATATTCACCAAGGATATATTTTTTACGTGGGAATTATGACTCTTGTCTATCTTTAAGTCAAAATATTTCCAGCTTTATAGAGTAAAAAATATGAGCAAGTTAATTCCTCACAAATAAGGTAGCAAGCGCCTTCTAGAAACTCAAGGGCTCTCTAGAAACTAGTACCAAATTCGGACTGGTTACCTTCGAAAACCCAATTACTACGATTTTGAACCTGATATCTTCAACCGTTTATAAATTATCTCAATTTTTTTAAGAATTTAGATTAATTTTCAGCACCCTGTGTATATATATATATATATATATATATATATATATATATATATATATATATATATATATATATATATATATACATATATATATATATATATATATATATATATATATATATATATATATATATATATACACATATATACATACATATA
Source organism: Cosmopolites sordidus (assembly GCA_031761425.1). Lineage (NCBI taxonomy): Eukaryota > Metazoa > Arthropoda > Insecta > Coleoptera > Curculionidae > Cosmopolites > Cosmopolites sordidus. The sequence goes on along the minus strand of JARFXV010000876.1, from coordinate 186,386 downwards.
TATATATATATATATATATATATATATATATATATATATATATATATATATATATATATATATATACATATATATATGTATGTATATATACAGGCGTTCTTTTTTTCGAAAAGAATACTACGAACCAATTAGCACATACACAAATTCAGGTTTTTCTTTCGTCGGGCGATAAACTGCGGAATGAGGTAAACATTAACGAGATTTCGACTGAAAATTAGTAAAAGTACAGGTCAGCAATGAAAACAGAAGCGAAAACAAGTAGAAATCCCTCGGTTCGTTATGACCGGGGGGTGGCGGCGCATAGTAGAAATCAACGAACAAGACGACGTGCAGAACGAAAGGGTGAAGTAGTGTGGGGAATTAATTAGATTGCAGCACACAGATAATATGTTTCGCGGTCGTGCCACAAACAAATATTACCGGCCAGGCCGCATCTCTCCACTATGCAATTTAATTAATAGTTGACGGGTTCTAATTAAAACTTTATTTAGTGTTGATTGAAATTCATTAATTGGATTTAGGCCGGATTATTCGAACGCAGCTTCAAAATGCGCATCGATTCAAAAGTTTTACGTCACATTATTTAAGGGAGGTCTTCAAACTCATTGTTTTCCAAAAATATTTAAAAACTGGAAAAAAATTTCCGTAAAATTTTCTTTACCCCTTTTCCCGTGTAAAATTATAGTTAAGCACATTAAAATTATCTGTCTTATTAGAATTTCTTGCATGCGAAACAAATGTCTACGAGGATTGAGTCAAGAAGTTAGATATTATCCGATCATTAGTAGCGGCTCGTGAGGGAGGGCAGTGCGCCGCCCCTCCAACATTTATCCTACTAAACAATTTTTCAGAAGAAAACGCCATATTTCAGTTCACTACTTTTAGTTTCAATAGCACGAAATGTAAAACGGGGGAAGGGAAAAAAAAGTCTTCAGCAACATTATTTTCTTCTACGCCCTCCCACTTTAAGAACCCACGAGCCGCCACTGATGACCTGACCTGTTGTTTTTTATAATTATAAAACTTTATTATCAAAATGAGTGTTCATTAGTACAAACGATGCGCACCTTGCTCCCATTTTACGGTAGACGCGCTGGCCCTTTAAAGTCGACTCTCCAATGTTTGGTGACCAGATTCGGGACGACCGGTTAGGTAAACAATCAGTCAACACTCGTACGTCAAGGGAAGGCCAGATCGGCCGAGAACATTGCCGCTGTCCGTGAAAGTGTGCAGGAGAACCCCAGGCAGTCAATTGCCTTGCCGTGCACAAGAACTCTGGCATTCGCAGACTTCAACTTAGCGAATTTTGCAACAGGACTTGGGCCTTCACCCATACAAGATGCAACTGTCCCAGGTTCTCAAAGTTAATGACCATAAACAACGCCGTTTGTTCGCTCACTTGGCTTCGGAGCATTTGGAAGAGGACCCCAATTTTGGCCTGAAAAGCATCCTTAGTTAACATAACCATTTTTGGATGAATGGTTATGTTAACCGGCCGGATCTATGCGGCAGAGCCATTGAAAATTGGACCACACGGATCCGTGCCTCCGGGAGAAGCCGCGGTGTACATTTGAACGATGTTATATTCCACACGTCATGGTATATATGGGCCTTTTAAATAAAAAAAGAATTTCGTTAATACCCCACACACAACTTGTTTTATTCCATTTTAATATCGCTCCATTTTAATATAAGCTCTTATTGAAAAACCCTTTATATATATATATATATATATATATATATATATATATATATATATATATATATATATATACATTTATAATTGCAAAATTACCCCAGGAGGTAGACAATCCTCTGCCAGCTCTACTGGTACAACCGACAAAAAAAAAAGACTATCTCTAAAATTCCCTCTAACCATGTAAAAATTCTATTGGGTGATTTCAACGCTCAACTAGGGAAAGAAAAAAGTACAGGAAAACAGTCAGCAGTTTTCCCGCTCATAAATGGACTAACCATAGTGGTAGAAGATTGGTTGAACTATGTTCGCAGTTTAATTTAAATATAAAGTCAACCCATTTTAAAAAGAGACTGTTAATACCAAAGTTCGACCCAACGAAAATAAAAGCAGCCCTTACAGAAGAGCTTGATAAAAAACCAGCCCAGAACTGGCAAGAATTGAAACAAAAAATTATTAAAACAGCCTTAAAGTTGGTCCCTTTACAAAAACGTAGAGAACATCCGTGGTGGGATGAAGTTTGCGAGCAAGCAGTATTAACGTGAAAAAAGCATTCAAAGATTGGAACAGTCAAAAAACAGCAATAAACTATAACATCTTCTTGGAAGTAAGAAAAGAAACATCGAAGCTAATTAGATAAACTAAAAGAAAATCTGAAAACAAACAACAACTAAACTGTCCTGAGCGCTTAAACAAATTACCAACATTAAACCCTAAACAAACAAACCCAGATTCATTACCACCGAAAGAAGATGAAATAATTAGGCAAATCAAGCGGGTTAAAAATAACAAAGCTTCTGGTGAAGATGGAATCACTGCTGAACTTGTGAAATCCGCTGGTCCAGGTACAATCAAGGAAATAACCAAAATTCTATAATAAGTTTGGCGAACCGAACGGATTCCGGAAGGTTGGAAAGATGCTCTAATCCATCCACTACACAAGAAAGGAGATACATCCACTACACAAGAAAGGAGGTAGAACGGGTGTAAATAACTATAGAGGGATATCTCTTCTCCCAGTTTGTTACTAGATTTTATCTCAGTGTATACTACACAGAGCACAGGGACAGATAGAACCTAAAATTGGTGAATATCAAACAGGTTTTTGACCGGGCAGATCCTGCCCTGAACATATCCTGAATCTAAAGTTGATCCTAAGACATCACAAACTGTACAATAAAAATCTCGTCTGTACATTTGTGGATATCAAAAAAACATATGATTCTATTGACCGCGAATCTTTATTCTGAATCTTGAAAGAACAAGGACTAGATCTGAAAACGCTGACAATTATAAAGCAACATTAACTAATACAAGGTCCAAAGTTAAATTCATGGGTGATGGGGGGAAATTAAAACTGGAGTGAGACAAGGGGATGGACTCTCGCCATTCTTACTTAACTGTGTTCTAGAAAAACTAATACAGAAGTGGAAACTAATTCAGAAATGAATATTGACCAGCCCATTAAACTGGAGAGAACCAACATCAAAATTGATTGTCTGGCGTTTGCTGATGATCTAGTAATTTTGGCTCAAGATGTATTAACGGCACAGAAACAGATTGAAATTCTAAAAGAAACAGCAGAAAAGGTATGGAAATGGTCAAAAAATGGAAATGGCATTGAGAGTTACACAAAATATTTACAACAAAAATGCCAATCTAAAAACACAAAACTGAGACATTACAACACGGTTATTAAGCCAGAATGTCTATATGGGGCAGAAACGCTCATTTTGAATAGACAGAGAGACATCGAGGACATTGAATAGAAGGAAAGAAAAATCATAAGAAAAATGTTAGGCCTCAAAAAAATAAATAGCACAACATACCGACTTCGAGAAAACCAAGAAATCAAACAATACACAAATATACATAGCGATATGAGAAAAAGAAGACTTAAGTTTTACGGACACATAAAACGGATGAATCCGAGTAGGCTAATTAGACAAATAGTTGAATTTTATGAAAATAGGAGTAGAGCTAAAGTAGAAATAATTAAATGGATTGCTGCAATTAAAGAGGACCTAAGATCAATCAGCAAATATTACACAAAGTGAAATAGAGGCTGTTTCAGACACAAGGTGACGTTTGGAAGGTTGGCCAGTGAGAAAAATGTAGGAAGACTGGAACAACTTGGTCTGACGAAAGGAAAAAAGCTCATAGCGAAAGAATAAAATTAGTATGGGCGCAAAGGAAGGCTAACAACAACAAACGCCTCTAATTGTACTTCGCGTGGTCCACCAGGGCCCATACATGATTAATAGTAATAATATATATATATATATATATATATATATATATATATATATATATATATATATATATATATATATATACATATATATATATATATATATATATATATATATATATATATATATATATATATATATATATATATATATATATACATATATATATATATATAAATATATATATATATATATATATATATATATATATATATATATATATATATATATATATATATATATATATATATATATATATATACATATATATATATATATATATATAAATATATATATATATATATATATATATATATATATATATATATATATATATATATATATATATATATATATATATATATATATATATATATGGTCCTGGGTTTTCCTCTGCCACTCTCTGTCCCGGAATGATAAATATCGCTCCAGGATTGCCTTGGTCCATATGTCATCCCAACGCCTCGCTATATGGCCTGCCTATCTCTATTTCAATTCCTTTACTTTACCAATGATGTTACTCACTTTCGTTTGTTCCCTGATGGCTTTCTGTTTCATCTTGTAATGCAAATTTCACATCTTTCTATTCCCCTCTGTGTTTCCCGAAGTTTTTGAATTGATTGCGATGTGATGTCAGGTAAAGTGGGAGTTTGCTCTTAAACACTATGTTGAGCCTGCCAGCCATTGACATTCTCTGCCTAAGATATATAAAGTGGTCCACAATCTCCAAATTCATCCCTAAAACTGAAATTCTTCTATCCTCGCTAGCCATTTGCAGTTTTTGTATGCGTCTTTGCAACTCCTGTGGGTCCTCTGGGGTTAGGTTTGCACCATTAACCTTTATACCATACTGTTTCCAATCTAGATTACGGAATACTTCTTCAAAGGAAGTCGAGAAAATAATAGGTGATATTGCATCACCCGCCGTACACCTTGGTCTACATTAATTTCAACTTCAAGATCAACAAGGTGAATTGTCGCTGAAGCTTCATTATATATCGATCTCAATTAGTTTACATATGCTTTATCTACCCGCTGGATAAACAATGCATTCATTGTGGTCTGCCTTGAGAGTCAAAGGTTTTTTTCGTAGTCGATAAAACTCAATCACAGTGGCATGGTGTATTCGTTGTACCTTTCTAAGGTCTGCTGTACAACCTGGATGTGATCCTTTGTACTAGATCCACTTCTGTAGCCTGCCTGCTGTCTTAGTTGTACGTCATTCAGTTTTCTTAATATTTTTTTAGATATTATCTTGATGAAAACTTTGTACATTACTGATAAATCTTCATGTGCTCCTTTTTTATGTATAAGTATTGCTTTTGCATTTTTACGTAAGTCAGGTACTATTTGTTCGTTAAGGCATTTTAGATATAATTTTGGCAGTGTGTTATGTAAAGTCCACCACCAGCTTTCAGCATTTCAACAGTTACACTTTCTTTTTCATCTGGTGCTATTGAAGCAGCCGTTCCAAACACATTATTGGTGATTTCTTCATATTAGATTATTATATCCATCTCCTTTGGGTTTTGTAACACAAAAAAGCGTTTAACAAAGTAATCTCAAAATCGCTGCCCCTTTCCAGCAATTTCCCAGAATCCACTTTACCCTTTTTTGACCTTACCATTATTTTGCGCTCTCTTCGACAGTTAATTTTAACTTTTGCTCGTTGTAACTTTTGTATTCAAGTATTCACTCTAAATAAAGTTGTTAAGGACAGTACCATTGTAAAATATTGTTTTATCGTTGGTCATGATGTAATGAATTTCACTTATGAGTCGAGATGGACTTTTCCATATCTATTTCATAATTCATGTCTAATTCATAATATAAAATTCATGTCCTTCAGCAAAATCAACCAATCTGTCACCTCTATTGTTCCACGCGCCAGTTCCACATGAGTCAGTTGCATTTCCAAGAGTTCTGGCATTAAAATACATGTCTCCTTGTATGGAAGCTGGGCCACACCATAAAATTTTTCAATTTCCCCATTCCAATAACTTATAGTTGGTGCATATATATATATATATATATATATATATATATATATATATATATATATATATATATATATATATATATGTTACTTCGTAGTGTTTCGCGGATGGAAGAATATATTAGACTATTAGTCCGGGAGTACATCCGATCGTTTGTATTCCGTTTGTAGGAAACGTGCAGACGTTTCGCCAAGGTCACACTATCAATCTTAATGCTTGTCTGAAAACTGAAAGATGTGGAAACAATCTCGTAATATTTATATTTTTCTGGTTTCGTAGATTGTGGTGGTGCTTACTTCTTATTGGTTCTGGTGTTGGCCCCGATCCCTCGGATATTGTTTGGGGTGACACAGTGGTAGTCAGTTGCTCAACCGATCGCAGTTGATATGATGTTGGAACAGAGCCGATGTGGTTTGTTTATTTCTAACCGCCAATTTGTGTTCTTCGAGCCGGGCTGATATTCTTCTATTGGTTTGTCCAACGTATGCCATGTTACCAAGTCCCGCACGATGTGCTGTATACTCCTGGATTTTCTAGAATGATTTGATCTTTGGGACTTGGTTTTATTGTTTTGGGGCTGATTTTATTGTTTTATGTGGTTTGTATGCGGTTAATATATTATGTCTTCGAAGCAGTTGGCCAATGCGGTCTGTGATACCTTCTGCCCAAGATATATATATATATATATATATATATATATATATATATATATATATATATATATATATATATATATATATATATATATATATATAATGATCCACAACTTCCAAATCCGTTCCTAAAATAGAAATCCTTTTGTCCTCAGCAAATTTATTGAACATGACCTGACTCTTCTTCTGGTTTTTGTTCAAGCCCCAGCTCTTTGCAGCTCTTGTACGTGTCTTTGCAACTCCTCTCGGTCTTGTGAAAGATGAACGATATCATCTGCGAATCTAAAATGATTTAAGTATGCACCATTAATCCTTATTCCATTCTGTTCCCAATCAAGATTACAGAACATTTCTTCTAGGCTGGCTGAGAAAGTCACCGTCACCTTGCCGTATGCCCCGCTTATTCCAATCTCAAGATCGTCAAGGTGAACTGTCGCTGTAGCTTCATCATATATTGATCCTAGTAGGTTTACATAGGCTTTCTCTACATCTTGATTAAGCAATGCATCCATTATGGCCCGCTTTCAAATGCTTTTTCATAATCGATAAAGGCCAAGCAGAGTGGCATAGTGTATTCGTTGTGTCTTTCTATGACATGCTGGCGAACCTGGATGTGATCTATTGTACTGAATTCACTTCTAAATCCTGCCTGCTCCCTTGGTTGTGCGTCATTAAGTTTTCTTAGTATTCTTTTGGATATTATTTTGGTGAAAACTATGTACACCACTGATAGGAGGCTGATTGGACGGTAATTCTTTAAATCTTTTCGTGCTCCTTTCTTATGTAAAATAATCACTTCTGTATTTTTCCATAAGCTGGGTACTTCTTGTTGTTTGAGACATTTTGAGTATAATTTTGCTAGTGTTTTATGTAAATTCGGACCACCAGCTTTTAACATTTCCACAGTTATAGTATCCTCTCCTGGAGCCTTGCCATTTTTCATCGAGTCTATAGCCTTTGTCACTTCCTCCACCAGAATATCCGGCCCTTGTCTTCAGTGGGCATTGCTATTTTTGCCTGATTCTGGTCCTCATATAACTTTGAATAACATCTTCGGACAACCTCTAATATTTCCGTCCGTTCCCTGCACAATGCACCATCCTCACGCATTACGGAAAATATTTGTGTACTTCTCTTTCACAGTTTCTGCTAAGCTTTGTTAATTCCCCTGTTTTCTTCCAGAGTTTTTTTTTCTTTTCCTCTCGAACAATTTTCCTTATAGTTTTGAAAGGCTCAACCTACTCGACCCTGCCAAAAGGACTGTCTGCCTTCTTCATTGTCAGGCATTTTTCCATTAAATTAATGGTCTCATTGGACATTTTTGACTCTTTGAAACATTTTTCTTCTGGTGCTATTAAAGCCGCGATTTTAAGCACATTGTTGGCGGTTTCTTCATATTGGTGTGTAATTTCCATCTCCTCCGGATCTTGTAACACAGCAAAGCGGTTGGACAAAGCAATTTCAAAATCTCTGCCCCTCTCCAACAGCATCCCAGAATCCACTTTGCCCCTTTTTGATCTTATCATTCTTTCGCGCTCTTTTCTGCAGTTTATCCGGCAGTTAATCTTTGCTCGTACCATTCGGTTGTCACTTCCCACATTAAAATGGTTAAGGACAGTACAATTGCAAAATATCGCTTTATCGTTTGACATGATGTAATCAATTCCACTGGTGAGTCTAGACACCCTTTTCCATGTCCATTTTATGTTGATCTTTTTCTTATAAAACAAATTCATAATATACTGTTCTTGCCCTTCAGCATAGCAACCAGTCTCTCACTTCTATTGTTACCATTTCCATAATGGGCCAGTTGCATTTTCACCAGTTCTTGCTTTTCCGAATCTGGCAATAAAGTTGCCCATCAGGATTTTATACCTACACTTCTACTTGTCTAAAAGTTGGGCCACATTATCATAAAATTCCTCAATTTCCTTTTCTCTATGGCTTATAGTCGATGCATAAGCTTGGACGATTTGAAGCTTAAATTTTATACGTATACGTATACGTTTTATACGTATTGGGCTTAGCGGTCAGATATACTTTTATATTTGACTACACTGTCTTTCAGCTTTCGATTGATGAAGAATCCAGTTCCACCACATCGTCCATTCTCCTCCCTACTCCGCACCTCGGGTGTAGAGTACGTGACCAGTTGGTTCTAGTTTGATTAACTCTTGGACCTTTTTTCGTATTTTACAAAGCCCAATAATATCCCAATGTATGTTGTCAAGTTCGATTAACAGTTCTTGCAGATGGGTCTCCGTTTTCATTGCTCGTATATTATGCGCGTATATTGTCCGTTTAATATACGGACAATATATATATATATATATATATATATATATATATATATATATATATATATATATATATATATATATATATATATATATATATACATATAAGCTCAATAGATAGCGTAGTGAGGCCGTGGAGAGAGATATTAAAAAAACATCATCCGTATTCCAGGTCCATGTGTTCATTTCAAATCAGCCGTCGCCATCGCGTCGAGATAAATATCTACCAGGACTGGTTTCTGGCCTCACAGCCGTCGTTAGCTGGGCTCGAGTTTAAAGCAAAGAGACAGCTGAATAGCTGATCTGTTCCGTTTTGTAATGTGAGACAGAAGGACCTGTACATGGATCAGAGAACAATCGAAAGTATGTTACATCATTGAAAGGGTGATGAAATTGAAATGGAGATGGGCAGGCCATATAGCGAGGCGATGTGACGACAGATGGACCAAAGCAATCCTGGGATGGATACCGCTTTGTCATAAACGTCCACGAACACCGAAAATAGGATGGACCGAAGACAGCATCAATGTATATTGGACCCAAATGGTAGAGCAGAGCTCAGGACCTCGCGAGTTGAAAGCAGGTTGGGGAGGCCTTCATTCTGCGTGGATCGACTATGGCTTTATGATGATATACAGTTGAACCGATGAAAGATTATCCGTACTACATAAATTGATGCCTATATCATAGACATTGTCTCAATATGTTCTTTTTATTTTACCGAACTAGAAATAAGGAGATACAAAATCAATAAGTATGTCTTCGTGTATGAGATAGCGTTACAGTGTGGTAGAAAGAGAATGTAAGAAATATTTAAACGTGTTTGCTCGTAATAATGGATAAAATTTCGTCTATTGAGTTCAACGGCCCTGTTTTGGTTGTCATTTGAGTTGTTTTGATGTTGTGTTTTAGTGAAATTTTATGTCATAAAGTCCACTTTTCTTGTAAAATACGTTTTTATAAGAACTACTGTTTTTGATTGTTTTGTTGTCGGTAAGTTTTAATTCTTTCAATAATTCTAACTTAACCAACAAGATTTTATAACAAATGTTTAATAAAAACAGAATTTATGTTGGCTAATTCTAAAAACACACTGGAAGTTAAATAACCATTTCATTCATTCATTTAATATTTTGTATGATTTCAGATAACGCCGGAAAAACACTGAAATCACGTCAAATAATTTGTGCTCAATGTTTATGAGTATTTCAAAATGGAAAAAATGAATAGGGGACCTTTAGAGCCTCCTTTAAACATTCAATAGGTAAAGAATACTTAATCTGATTACGTTTTACTTATTTTGCATTATCATATCGTGATACTCTTTTAGAGAGTTGCAGCAGTATTAAGAATATCAAGGAAGATTGTATATTCTATTAAGAAAAGAATATAATCCAGTTATTTCTTCTCCTAGAACAAGCAGACCCCGTGTAAAGGCCTAAACAACAGACATACCCGAAGGATGTAAAACAGAAGTTTGAAATACTTTGTAAAATTTTTTTACAAAATTTTATGATGTTTGTAGTCAATGTGTAATGCAGCTATTTAAAGACCCGTATATTCCCACAGAGTGGTAACATTTTCATCATATAAAAATGGATCTCAACAACAATGGTTATAGAGTAGATAAATTAATGATTTTGACCAATAACAAAATAATTTCATTCTTTGTTTTGACCAATAACAAAACAATTTCATTCATTGGCTACTTCTCTAAAATTTCGTCTTAACTTAAAATTGTCTGTATAATTTTTACCTACAAAATTCTCCGTTCGATCTATAATATAAACGTTTACAATTTCAAGACCCACATTCCAAATTCCATTCCATTCCATTTCATGTTATAAATAGATACAAACATATGTATCGTGGATTTAAATCATAAACATAAATGTCTGTCTTTCAAGGCACCAACCACGTCCATTATGAAAGTTAGCACTAATTTGATTAATAATATTTGATTTGATTCATAGGGATAAAATTGATGACGCACGGGACATCTTTCAGCGGTTCAACTGAATATATATATTTATATATATATATATATATATATATATATATATATATATATATATATATATATACTAGCTCAAAGCGTCATTCAACTGAATAAAACGTTTAGGCTTCAAATCGTCCAAGCTTATGCACCAACTATAAGCCATAGGGGTGAGGAAATTGAAAAATTTTATGATGATGTGGCTCAGCTTTTATACAAGGAGAAATGTAGGTACAAAATCAAGATGGACGATTTTAATGCCAGAATTGGAACAACAAAAACTGACGAAAATGCAACTGGCCCACATGGAACTGGTGAACAAAACAAGGACAAGCACTATATATTATGAATTCGTTCTATAAGAAAAATATCAACAGAAAATGGACATGGAAATTGACTACATCTTGACCAACGATAAAACAATATGTACCAATTGTACTGTCCTTAATAATTTTAATGTTGGAAGTCGTACCATCGAATGGTACGAGCAAAAGTTAGGATTAACTGTAGAAGAGAACGCGAAAGAATGGTAAGATCAAAGAAGGGCAAAGTGGATTCTGGGAAACTGCTGGAGAGAGGAAGCGATTTAGAGATTGCTTTGTCAAACCGGTTTGCTCTGTTACAAGATCCGGAGGAAATGGAAATATCAGTTCAATATGAAGAAATCGCCAACAATGTTCTTCAGAAAAATGTCTCAAACAGACAAAAATCTCCAGTGAGGCCACTGTTTTAATGATCAAACGGCTTGCAATGCAGATATGAAATGCAGATAGTCCTTTTGGCAGGGTCGAGTACACTGAGCTCTGCAAAACTATAAGAAAACGTATCAGAGAGGACACCCGCAGATTCAACATGCAGCTGGTGCAAAAAACCTTAGAAGAAAACAAGGGAATTAACAAGGCTATGCAGAAGCTGAGAAACAAAAGAACGAAAATATTTGCCTTCAGGCGTGAGGATTCCACAGTATACAAGGCGCGTACGCAAATGTTAGAGGTTGTCAGAATATTTTATTCCCAGTTATATGAAGATCAGAATCAATCAAATACAACAATACCTACGGAAGAACAAATGCCAGATATCCTAGTGGAGGAAGTAACAAATACTATAGAATCGATGAAAAACGGTAAAGCTCCAGGAAAGGACAGTGTAACGGGCGAAATGCCAAAAACTGGTGGTCGGACGTTACATAAAACACTGGCAAAATTATACTCAAAATGCCTCAAAGAACAAAAAGTACCTGACTTATGGAAAAATGCGGAAGTGATCATTTTACATAAAAAGGGAGTACAGGAAGATTTAAAGAACTACCGTCCAATAAGCCTCCTATCAGTAATGTCAAAGTTTTCACTAAGATAATTTCTAAAAGAATATTAAAAAGAACTGAATAACGCACAACCAAGAAAACAAGCAGGATTCAGAAGTGGATTCAGTACAATGGATCATATCCAGGTTTACAGCAGGCCATAGAGAGACACAACGAATACACCATGCCACTGTGCTTGGCTTTTACCGACTACGAAAAAGCATTTGACTCCATCTCAAAGCTTGCGATAATGGGTGCACTGCTTAGCCAAGGGGTAGATAAAGCATATGTAAACCTATTAGGATCGATATATGATGGAGCTACAGCCACAATTCACCTTGATGATCTGGAAAAGGGAATTAATGTAGAACGAGGTGTACGGCAGGGTGACGCAATATCGACTATTCTTTTCTCGGCTGGCCTTGAAGAAGTATTCCGTAAACTGGATTGGGAACAGGATGATGTAAAGATCAATGATGCAAACTTAAACCATCTTAGATTTGCAGATGATATCCGTCTATTTTCACAAGACCCAGAGGAGCTGCAAATACCCATACAAGAACTGGAAAGGGCTGGCGAACCATTTGGCTTGAAAATAAACCTGAAAAAGAGTCAGATTGTGTTCAATAACTTGGCTCAAGACAGAAGAATTTTTGTTTTAGGAAAGGATTTGAAGACTGTGGACAACTTTATATATCTTGTGCAGAGGATGTCAATGGAGGGGAATACCGCCCGGGAGGTGGAACGGCGTATTAAATGTGGCTGGCAGGTATTTGGCAGGCTCAATACAGTGTTTAAGAGCAGACTCTCACTTTGCCTGAAAAGAAAAGACTTCGATCAGTGCGTTCTACCTGTTATGACATACGGAAGTGAAACCTGGATACTCACATCGCAATCAATTAAAAAATTTCGGGTAGCACAGAGGGGAATGGAAAGATGTATGCTTGACATAACAAGACGAGACAGAAAGTCCTGCGCATGGATCAGGGAACAAACGAAAGTCTGTGACATCATTGGAAGAGTAAAGCAATTGAAATGGAGATAGGCAGGCCATCTAGCGAGGCGATGGGATGACAGATGGACCAAGGCAATCCTGGAGTGGATACCTCTTGATCGCAAACATACGCGAAGAAGACCGAGAGCACGATGGATTGATGACATCGTTAAGTATATTGGACCAGAGTGACAGAGGAAAGCCCAGGGCTGTGAAAGTTGGAAGCGTGCTGAAGAGGCCTTCATCCTGCAGTGGATTGACACGGACTGATGATGATGATGATGATGATGACTTATTAGTCCCAGTCCATCATTTTCGCTTCCTTGACTATAACCTTGGCAGTATTATTCTGCTCTTTGTATTTTTCACGGTTTTCCATTGTTTTACTTATTATGTAGATATTCCATAAAATCTTCTTCTTAATACCATTCTTCACATTCTCGTTCCACCAAGCTGTACCTTTGTGATTTCCACTTTTTCTGCTATATGCACAAGTTTTTCTTGCTGACATGATACTTTTCATTTTGCGCTATTCCTGTTCAATATATTCACCTATCTACTCTTTTCTCCCACATTCCTTCTCCAATATGCCCTGATATTTCTCCCTTATCTTCTTTTGTCTCAATCTGTATGACTTGGTTATTTCATTGCCAGCATTTGTTTGTCCAGTTGGCTGTTCCACTTTCTGGTTCCTCATTTTAATTGTCGTCTCCAGCAAATAGTGGCCACTACCGATTTCATACCCTCTCTTTACTCTCACATCATTTATTTCTTTTCGTTCTTCACTATATTATAATCTATTATTGATTTTTCTCCTCTAGACGATAGTTCTCTTATTATTTTGTGTATGTCTTATGGCGGAATTGACCATTTACGACTATTAAATTATTATCAAGGCAAAATTCTAGTAATAGTTTTTCATTTTTGTTCAGCATTTTTTCTGTTTCTTCCCACTCTAGTATTCATATCTCCGGTTATAACAAGGGTTTCTGCGCATTTTTCGATAGAGTCTTGTAGTGTATTCCAGAATTCTACTTTTTCAGTTTTTCTAGCATCCTCATCAGGCGCTCATCAGGAAGAATCTATTTTTAGAATTCTTGACCTGATATATTCTTGGCGTCGTATTGCTTCGCTATGTTCGCTATATTTTTATCATACATTCCATTCCCTCTCTTGCCCTTTTATCTTCGTTCATTCCACGATATATCAATGCGTAACCATTCTCAAGTGAGATAATTCCCCCACCCTTCTTTTTGGTTTCCGTTATTGGTAGTATTTCTATATCTGTGCTTTCTATTCCTTTTGCTAGTTCCAGTTCCTTCCCATTTATTCCTCTCACATTCCAGGTACCCATTTGAATATTGTGTATTTCTGTTTTTCTCTGTTTCTGTTCTCTCCGTAGTTTGCGCCTTCTGTATTTTTGTTGATTTCTATTACTCCGTGTTTTTCTTTATTTCTTACAGTCGTTTCCTTTGCCATGGCCATGTCTGTTATCTTTTTTATCCTATCCATTTTATTATTTTATAGTTTTTTGGTGTAGTAATCTCTAGTTTCTCGGTATTATAGTTCTATTTCCAGACCTCCCCTTTTATAGTCAGCTTGTTATATCCCACCTTAACCCTTTATAGTCCAAGATGGTAAACATTTAAAGTTATGTTGAAAAGAGACTGGTTAAGTGTAATAAACAAACACGATTTTTTTTAAGTCAACAATTTTTTTTATTAATCATTTATTGGACATTTTGGGGAGTGTGACGTTACTGTAATATTGAATTAAACTAAAAAAAAACTTACTTATGCGGTATAAAAGGACCTAAAACAAATATTTTGTTTATTATAACATAATGCTACACCGCATTTTTCACAAATGGTTCGTAATACTCCACTGCATTTAGGAAACTTGCAACGTATCCTTTTTTCGACCCAAAGTGGCCAATGACCGATTTAATCTTCCCGCACTGCAATTGGTGGAACATGTTGCGCGGGACCCTTATATTTTTTACCTTCCCTTTTTACCAAGATCTTCGATTCTTGATGTTAGATTTCAGTCCAAGTTTGCATAAAGTCTCCTCTATCTCAACTCGATAATCTGATGAAGACATTTGTCTGTTTTGGACTTTTCGGTATAGAAGTCAAGAATTAGTCATCGTGAGCTCTAATAAATGATAGAACATCCGAACTTGCCATCTTTTGCTCTATATATCATAAATACTATATAAACCACCGGCCGCGGTGGTCAGGCGGGTTAGCCACTCGCCTGGCAATTGGAAGGTCTCGGATTCGAATCCTGGTATGGGTATGGGTATTTCTATGGTCTACCCTACCTTTAATGTCTTATAATCCTTTTTTGGGATTATACCTCTTCAAATTGTTTCTAGCTTTAGCGGAACAAATCTGCTCATCTACGCAAAGGTATTCCTCCATGGGAACTCTACTCGAAGTCTCGTTCAAATTTTCTATGATAGGTCTAACTTTAGACCGTTATCCCCGGCCCTCCAGCATTTATCACAGTAAACAATTTTTCAAAGCAAAACACCATATTTTATCTCCGTTCAGTTTCTTTTCTTTAACTTATTTTAAACGCCTGTCAACCCTCCACACCAAATTATGCGGATAAAAATTCTATCCTCACGCCACAATTTTTTGGTCGGACGTTTACTTCCAGCGACCGTACGCCACGTCATCTTATCTAGTCGTTGGCGCTACATGTTTTGTTGGTTGCCAGAAATGGGTGGTTTCAATGCTTCTTAAAACACGCGAATTGGACGTAGATTCCCTGTGACCGAGGGTATCGGTAATTAGTTTCAAACGCTGATTTGACGGGTACGGAGCGTTTGATGTCTCGCTTCGCAAATATCGTTTGCTTCGCGAATACTTGTTTTGATTTGGAATTTACTACGTGTGTACATACTGAGCAGTATTTTAAACATACTTAAAAAATGCAATTTGGGAAGATAGACTAAATGTTTTAGGTATGTTAAATATTGAGAGTGGTATAGTGGAATTATTTCCGGATTTGAAAAATTTATTTTGGACAAAAATAGATGAATGGAATTTCACTTTAAAAACTAGGAAACGGCAAGGTGCTATTCACCGACAAAAATTTGTACAATAACCCTTTTTGTCATAAAACTTTGATATTTTTTTGAAGTTTTCGAACTCATAAACTTTTTCGAATTTTCTATATATATTTGCAATTGCAATAAAGTGTTTGAATGGTTTGCACTTCGGGAAACGGTAAGTGCCTACTTATTCATTCCTTTAGCTGGGCAACAAGCAACAACCCACCCTCCAATGTCCTTGTAAGTAGTAACAAAACAAAAATTTAATGTTTTCCTGGTTCATCCCCTGTAAAGGGTTTTAATAGTACGAGAAGTAAAAAGGAAGAAGAGGAAAGCAAAACAATTCTTCAGCAGCACCATTTTCTTCTACGCCCTCCCACTTTAAAAACCCACGGTCGCACTGAATAAAATTTATCAGGTCTTTGGGAAAAAAAAATATAAAAAGTATTGAATATGTGTATCGAGCTCTAATAAATGACGGTAAAGTGGAATTTCCAAAAATCATATTTGCTGGTTGTTTAGAATGAGATTCTTTTTTTTTTATCATTGTAAGTTCCGCCATTTTCTTTTTTGATGAGATGCAGCCGAATGGCTCGTTGTCTTGCGTTGTCTCGCTTTCACCTTGTCTTTTTCGCTTTGGCCCTTTTCCTTATTTGTTTAGTTACCTTTCTTTCCTCCTTAGTCAAGTAATTATGTATACCCTTTAATTTTTAACATTTCTTAGCTTATGCTTGTTTATTATGCTCATTTCCTAGTTCCACTGGGTACGTGTACTTTCCTATTTTATGTGTTGGCTTGGCTTGCATCTCGACTCTTAATTCTTCTCTTATCAAATATTACTCTCAAATATTATTACATTGTTTTTGCGGCTTTTCTATTTCTAGTATTTCAGTTCTGCGATTAATCTCATTTAGTTTTTCATTCACCAATTTATTTTCATTTTTTAATTCTTGATCTCATTCTCTTCCCGTAATTTTTTAATTTCGGTTTTAATTTCCTTTTATTTACACCTTATCTGTCTTTGCTCCGTTTTTATTTCTTTGGCTATCTCTATCAGCATATCCAGTTTATTTTTATTACAGTTATTCGCTTTTAAAGTAGATTTTTTTACTTTTTAAATGGCTCCCGTATAGTACATCCTCTCTGTATGTCTTCTTTCTTCCTTCATCCGAATATTCATCATAGTCGGTTGCACTCGTTTTCAGGTTTTCCTTGTATTTAGTAAGTTCAGTTGTTTTTAGCAGTTACAAAAATGTTCCGTTTGGTTTCTGAATACGGACCTGTCACCTGTTCAGTTTTCCTCTGGATAGGTACCGTGATAACAGCTGATCCCGAATATGAGAAATCATCTCTGAAGTATTATCTTAAAGTAATATAATGATAGATCTTACCTTTTCTTTTTTCGTCAACTCAAAAAACAAAATAAAGTTTAATTTCTAATAAAAAAAAAATAGAGCAAAATGCAGGCGATGAAACACTGAGAGTTTTAATTTTATTATGACGCTTAACACTTCACATAACTCCCTGTGTATTGTCCTATAACGGAAACAACAATATATTTTCTAAAGCAATAAATCCGAGTGCAAGTCCTCAGTGGCACCGCACAATAAACCTGCATGGAAGGTAAACAGCAGGATAAATTTCAATTTCCCTTCCTTTGCACCACAGGGACAGACACACACACACATCGCAATGATAAACTATCGTCCCCAACCACCCAATAAACTAAGGCGTTGTAGTAACACGCTCCTTCCATTTTCTTATTTACCAACAATATCAAAACTCGTTTGTTGTATTCTCCCACTACCAGGTTGAAGTTCGTACTTATCCTCATTTTCTCCAAACAGTCTTATCTATTTATGAACTGGATACAGAACTAGACAATAAGCCATAAGCAGATTTTATTTTTGAGGTGTTCTTCGTAAAGAGAACAGAAGAAACGAGATTGAGAAAACGCCAGTATCTGTATACGTCGCTGTTTTAACCTTGTAAAGCTCTCAGAATAAAAAGACACAACTATAATTTTAACACGTTCGGGTTTACCCGACCTGGAACGAGGTCGAACCAATGCTCGCGTCTAAGTAACGCGTTTATGGGAGCTGTTTTCTTAAAATGTCCATTAGACGATAAGCCGAACGGGTCTAGATGGCCTAATTTGTAACCGAAAGAAAGTCCGTGAACGGGAAACCAAACACGAACGTCATTATACCGACTCTAAATAGTACAAATAACCCTAACGGGTGAAACTAACTTGTAAAGGACACATTAGAATATTCAAAACTTAATTTGGATTCGGTTACCTGTTAGAGTTTGTTAGCAGAAGTTTCTATGATTAAAAGTCGAGTGGAATTGGGGCAACATCATCTGCTTTAATTTTGTTAATTATATATATATATATATATATATATATATATATATATATATATATATATATATATATATATATAATGCCATACTCCAATGCGAGATGAAACTCTGGAAGAATACAGGGGAATTAACAAAGCTAAGAAAGAAAAGGTCAAGTGTTTCCTTAATGCGTGAGGATGGAACATTATGTAGACAACGTATGAAAATGTTGGAGGTTGTCCGAAGATTTTATTCAAAGTTATATGAGGACCAGCAAGAACAGCAATGCCCACTGAAGAACAAGTGCCGGATATCCTGGTGGAGGAAGTGACAAAGGCTATAGACTCTATGAAAAATGGCAAGGCCCTAGGAAAGGATAGTATAACTGTGGATATGTTAAAAGCTGGTGGTCGGACTTTACATGAAACACTAGCAAAATTATACTCAAAATATTTCAAACAACAAGAAGTACCCAACTTACAGAAAAGGCAGAAGTGATTCTTTTACATAAGAAAGTAGCACGGTAAGATTTAAAGAACTACCGCCCAATAAGCCTCCTATCAGTGGTGTATAAAGTTTTCACCAAGATAATATCCAAAAAAATACTAAGAAAACTTAATGACGCACAACCAAGGGAGCAAACAGGATTCAGAAGTGGATTCAGTACAATGGATCACATCCAGGTCCTATAGCAGGTCATAGAAAGACACAACGAATACACCATGCCACTGTGCTTGGATTTTATCGATTATGAAAAAGCATTTGATTCAATCTCAAAGCGGGCCATAATAGATGCATTGCTTAATCAAGGTGTAGAGAAAGCCTATGTATATCTACTAGGATTGATATATGATGAAGCTACAGCGACAGTCCACCTTGACGATCTTAAGGTTGGAATAAAGGTAGAGTGGGGAGTACGGCAGGGTGACGCAGGTATCGCCTCTTCTATTCTCAGCCTGTCTGGAAAAATTGTTCTGTAATCTGGATTGGAAATAGGATGGAATAAAGACTAATGGTGCATACTTAAATCATCTTAGAGTCGCAGATGATATCGTTCTTCTTTCACAAGACCCAGAGGATCTGCAAAGACACGTACAAGAGCTGCAAAGGGCTGGGGAACCATTTGGCTTAAAAATAAACCAGAAGAAGAGTCAGGTCATGTTCAATAAATTTGATGAGGACTATCTTGGGCAGAGGGTTTCAGTGGAAGCGAATACCGTCCGGGAGGTGGAACGATGCGTTAAGTGTGGCTGGCAGGCATTTGGCCGGCTCAACATAGTGTTTAAGAGCAAACTACCACTTTGCCTAAAAAGAACAGTTTTTGATCAGTGTGTCCTGCCCGTTATGACATATGGAAGTGAGACCTGGACACTCACATCAGAGTCAGTACAAATACTTCGAGTAACACTCGAAGTATTTGAACTCGAAGTATTATCGAGTAACACAGAGGGGAATGGAAAGATGTATGCCTGGCATTACTAGACGGGATAGAAAGACCTGCACATGGATCAGAGAACAAACGAAAGTGAGTGACATGATTGGAATAACAAAGCAATTGAAATGGAAGTGGGCAGGCCATGTAGCGAGGCGATGGGACGGAAGATGGACCAGGACGGTCCTGGACTGGATACTGCTTGATCGCAAACGTTCACGGAGAAGACCGAAAACACGATGGACTGATGACATTATTAAGTATATTGGATCCGAATGGCAGAGGAGAGATCAGGACCGCGAGAGTTGGAAGCATGCTGAAGAGGCCTTCATCCTGGTGCGGATTGATGTTATAATATATTAATATATATATATATATATATATATATATATATATATATATATATATATATATATATATATATATATATATATTATATATGAACATTTTTGTTAGGTGCTTGAAAGGGAATGAGCCCCACCCATCTCTGCAATTGGAAGGTACATGTTTCGCCTCTCGATGTTCAGGCTCATACCGACACATGCTCTCCCGTCAGGAAGACCACAGCGGGCATCCCATCCACAGCCGGCAAACTATGCTCTCGCCGACATCCCGTCGGATAGACATGGAACATTCCCGGACGATGGAACACCATCTCGTCGAGACTAGTATCCCAGGATCGATTTCTGGCCTCACAGCTGTCGTCAGCCGGGCTGAAGTATAACGTAAGGACATCTGAATAGAAATGATCAGAGCCCTGCCAGGTGAGCCAGGCTAGAGAACATGGTCAGTTGACTTGGTTTACAACACTTACTAAAATTTCATATTTTAATTGTAAAAGTTTTCGGATATTTGTAAAAAAGGAATATTTGTAAAAAACCGTCTTCAGGATGCCCAATGCGTCATATCCTGATGTATGATGTCATATCCATTAGGATTCATCTTTTGATTAAGATTTATATGAGATGATTTAAGATTTGATTATGATTGATATGAACTATCATTATTTTAACCGTAGAACACGTTTATAAAGTTTATTCCAAACAATTTTGTATACCCTCTATATATATATATATATATATATATATATATATTTGTGTGTGTGTGTGTGTGTGTGTGTGTGTGTGTGTGTGTGTGTGTGTGTGTGTGTGTGTGTGTGTGTGTGTGTGTGTGTGTGTGTGTGTGTGTGTGTGTGTGTGTGTGTGTGTGTGTGTGTGTGTGTGTGTGTGTGTGTGTGTGTGTGTGTGTGTGTGTGTGTGTGTGTGTGTGTGTGTGTGTGTGTGTGTGTGTGTGTGTGTGTGTGTGTGTGTGTGTGTGTGTGTGTGTGTGTGTGTGTGTGTGTGTGTGTGTGTGTGTGTGTGTGTGTGTGTGTGTGTGTGTGTGTGTGTGTGTGTGTGTGTGTGTGTGTGTGTGTGTGTGTGTGTGTGTGTGTGTGTGTGTGTGTGTGTGTGTGTGTGTGTGTGTGTGTGTGTGTGTGTGTGTGTGTGTGTGTGTGTGTGTGTGTGTGTGTGTGTGTGTGTGTGTGTGTGTGTGTGTGTGTGTGTGTGTGTGTGTGTGTGTGTGTGTGTGTGTGTGTGTGTGTGTGTGTGTGTGTGTGTGTGTGTGTGTGTGTGTGTGTGTGTGTGTGTGTGTGTGTGTGTGTGTGTGTGTGTGTGTGTGTGTGTGTGTGTGTGTGTGTGTGTGTGTGTGTGTGTGTGTGTGTGTGTGTGTGTGTGTGTGTGTGTGTGTGTGTGTGTGTGTGTGTGTGTGTGTGTGTGTGTGTGTGTGTGTGTGTGTGTGTGTGTGTGTGTGTGTGTGTGTGTGTGTGTGTGTGTGTGTGTGTGTGTGTGTGTGTGTGTGTGTGTGTGTGTGTGTGTGTGTGTGTGTGTGTGTGTGTGTGTGTGTGTGTGTGTGTGTGTGTGTGTGTGTGTGTGTGTGTGTGTGTGTGTGTGTGTGTGTGTGTGTGTGTGTGTGTGTGTGTGTGTGTGTGTGTGTGTGTGTGTGTGTGTGTGTGTGTGTGTGTGTGTGTGTGTGTGTGTGTGTGTGTGTGTGTGTGTGTGTGTGTGTGTGTGTGTGTGTGTGTGTGTGTGTGTGTGTGTGTGTGTGTGTGTGTGTGTGTGTGTGTGTGTGTGTGTGTCTGTGTGTGTGTGTGTGTGTGTGTGTGTGTGTGTGTGTGTGTGTGTGTGTGTGTGTGTGTGTGTGTGTGTGTGTGTGTGTGTGTGTGTGTGTGTGTGTGTGTGTGTGTGTGTGTGTGTGTGTGTGTGTGTGTGTGTGTGTGTGTGTGTGTGTGTGTGTGTGTGTGTGTGTGTGTGTGTGTGTGTGTGTGTGTGTGTGTGTGTGTGTGTGTGTGTGTGTGTGTGTGTGTGTGTGTGTGTGTGTGTGTGTGTGTGTGTGTGTGTGTGTGTGTGTGTGTGTGTGTGTGTGTGTGTGTGTGTGTGTGTGTGTGTGTGTGTGTGTGTGTGTGTGTGTGTGTATACACACACATATAGAAAAATGACATATAGAAGTGAAATACAGACACATTACAATCTGTTATAAAAATTCGCGTTGCATAGAATGGAATGGAAAGGAGTATGCTTGGCATTACAAAGGGGGCCAGAAATACATGTATATGGATTCAAGAACAAACGAAAGTATGTAACATCATTGGAAGAGTAAAGTGACTGAAATGAAGACCGGTAGGCCATATAGCGAGTGGATGTGATGACGGAAGTCCAGAGCAAAGCTGAAGAGGCCTTCATCCTGCAGTGAAAGAAATGCGTACACATACAGTCAACAATGTCCCACTTTACGATGAATATGTCAGATGGCGCCTAGTAACACCATTGTTGCCTATTCCAGATACATAAATAGCAACCCTCGTATAAGAGAGAAATAGCTATGAAACTGAAAGAAGCAAACTCAAGCCTGCAAGGGACAGAGAGAAATGGAATGGAATGGAAATGGTCTGGTGGAATCATATATATATATAAATATATATATATATATATATATATATATATATATATATATATATATATATATATATATATATATATATATATATATATATATATATATATATATATATATATATATATATATATATATATATATATATATATATATATATATATATATATATATATATATATATATACATATGATTCCACCACATATATATGCAGTGTTAGAATTTTTAGGACTGCGTCCAATAAGACAACACTGCTGGGTGTCATCAGACACCCAACTGCTGGATTCCACATTCTCATGTAGAACACACAACAACCTGCATCTCCGCCTAAATGAGCATTTTGTTGATTGTTTGATTGGGGATGGGTCCCACCCATCTCTTCCATTGGAGGGTTTCGTCTCTTGATGTTCAGACTCTTCAGGGCACCGACAAGTGCACAACAACCCATACAGGCAACAACCCATATTTTTCCATATGCATATATGCGCTATCCGACGGGAAGTCGACGAAAAGCGAAAAAAAAACTTTGGCCTTCCCGAAATCTATTTTGTGACCCGTTTGAATATGATGTTCTGCTAAAGTCGAGGAAAGATTAGATTTTTGGACGGCGAGAGAATGCTCGTATATGCGATTTTGGTTTTGGATATGCAGATTGAGGCCCCGGAGTAAATCAACTAGATTTTCTTGAAAATGGCTCCAAAGTGGAAATAAAATTATATGTATATATTAACTAATGAACTAATTATAATCCGCAAAAAAAAGAAAAAAAAGATGCTTAGCAATAACTACGAGAAAATCAAAAGTTGGGCGCTAGTGGAGGCCTATACCAGCCACGATAAGAAAATGCTTATTCTCTACATACTTATCTACGGTACTACAGACTTCAGGTATTGGATGTTCGGTTCAGCTAATACGGCAATGGTAATGATGTGATGAAGTAATGATGGAATGATGTAATGGTACAATGGTACTGCAATTTACGCTCGATCGTCACAACTGGTGACGTACGGTATGTTCAGTTGGTGGGTTGTGGTTGCGATATAGGTTGTAGTAGACCCCATATATAACGACAGAAGGAATCACAAGAGTGCCTTGAGATGACTAAGAAAACTCACCGTGGTTGTCAATACTAAGGGCTAGGAGAACACTCCTCGCTGCTGATCGGCGGCAGACAGAATCGGAAATGCCGGGTTAATTCGCGGAGGCAGAGCTGGTCGTACCAAGCGGGACTGCAATACAAGAAGGGATAGGCATGGCGGAATCTGCACCATGGATTGCGTGTTTCCGGAGACAGATAAGTAAATAGAAAATATGTGACGCCCGCCGGAGATCGGGGTTGGACAAATACGAAGGAGGACCCAAACGTTAAAAACAGGTGGTCGAACTTTACATAAAATACTAGCAAAATTGTACTCAAAATGCCTCAAAGATAAAAAAATACCCACTTTATGGAAGAATGCTGAAGTGATTCTTCTTCATAAGAAAGGAGCACAGGAAGATTTAAAAAACACCGCCTAATAAACTCCCTATCTGTAATGTATATAGTTTTCACCAAGATAATATCTAAAAGAATATTAAGAACACTGAATGACTCACAACCAAGAGAGCGGGTAGGATTCAGGAGCGGATTCAATACAATGAATCATATCCAGGTTGTCCAACAGACCATAGAACAGGCCACTGTGGTTGGCTTTTATTGTCCATGAAGAGGCATTTGATTCAATATCAACGCAAGCCATAATATATGCATTGCTTAACCAGGGGATAGACACTCCTATGTGAACCTACTGCGATTCATGTATGAGGAAGCTATAGCGACAGTGCACATGGACGACTTAAAGTCAAAATCAACGTAGAATGGGGTGTACGGCAGGGTGACTGAATATCGCCTGTTCTTTTCTCAGCCTGCCTTGAAGAGGTATTCCGTAATCTGGATTGGGAACAGGAGGAAAAAAAAATAGTGCATATCTACATTTGCCATCTTAGATTCACAGATGATATCATTCTCCTCTCACAAGACCTAGATCAGCTACAAAAATATATACAAGAACTGCAAAGGGCGAGAGAACCATTTGGTGTGAAAATAAACCTAAAAAAGAGTCAGGTTATGTTCAACAAATTTGCTGTCAACAGAAGAATTTCTAATTTATGAAGCGATTTAGAGGTTGTGGACCACTACATATATCTTGGGCAAAGGATTTCAATGGAGGGTGATACTGCCTGGGAAGTGGAACGGCTGGCAGCCTCAATATAGTGTTTAAGAAGAAACTCCCACTTTATCTGAAAAGAAAGGTTTTTAACACCGGTGCGTGCTACCTGTTTTGACATATGGGAGTGAAACATGGACACTCACAACACAATCAGTTCAAAGGCTTCGGGTAACATAGAGGGGAATGGAAAGGTGTATGCTTGACATTACAAAGCGGGACAGAAAGACCTGCATATGGATCAGAGAACAAACGAGGGTATGTGACATAACTGGAAGGGTGAAAGAATTGAAATGGAAATGGGACGGTCATATACCGAGGCGATGCGACGACATATTGACCAAATCAATCCTGGAATGGATACCGCTTGATCATAAATACCCACGAATAAGACCCGCGAAGAAGACCGAAAATATGATGGACGGATGACATCATCAAGTATATTGGACCCGAATGGCAGAGAAAAGCTCAGGAGCGCGCGAGTTGGAAGGATACTGGGGAGGCCTTCATCTTGCAGTGGATCGACAATGGCTGAATGATAATGAAGGCCTCTTCAGCATGCTTCCAGCCTGGTCTTTCATATGCCACTCGGGTTCTATATACTTAATGATGTCATCAGTCCTTCGTGCTTTCGGTCTTCTTCGCGGACGCTCGCGATCAACCGGTATCCACTCTAGGGTAGCCTTGGTCCATCTGTTGTCCCGTCGCTTCGCTATATGGCCTGCCCATCTGCATTTCAATTGTTTTACTCTTCCAATGATGCACACTTTCGTTTGTTTCCTGATCCATGCGCAGGGTCTCGTCTTGTAATGCCAAGCATACATCTTTCCATTCCCCTCTGGGCTACCCAAAGTTTTTGAATTGA
The DNA here is from genome assembly GCA_031761425.1 of Cosmopolites sordidus. Lineage (NCBI taxonomy): Eukaryota > Metazoa > Arthropoda > Insecta > Coleoptera > Curculionidae > Cosmopolites > Cosmopolites sordidus. The sequence goes on along the minus strand of JARFXV010000876.1, from coordinate 160,355 downwards.
TTGCGATGTAAGTATGAAGGTTTCAGTTCCGTATGTCATAACGGGTAAGACGCACTAATCGAAGGCTTTTCTTTTTAGGCAAAATGGGAGTCCGCTCTTAAACACAACACACTATTGAGTCTGCTAGTCACATTTAACACGCCGTTACACCTCCCGGGCGGTATATATATATATATATATATATATATATATATATATATATATATATATATATATATATATATATATATATATATATATATATATATACGTCCATGCTTCCTTTCATGTAGATGTGTATGTGACACTCAGCTAATGTTGCCTCATTGGACGCTTTCCAAAGAAATCTTACATTGCATATATATGCCATCCGACGGGAAGTCGACGAAAGTATGGGTGGTTGACTCCAATTGAAGGGATGGCTGGGGCTCGTCCCCTGTCAAGCACCTAACAAAATTTTCATTTGGGCGGAGACGCAGGTTGTTGGGTGTTTCACATGAGATTGTCGAACCCAGCAGTTGGATGTATGTGGCACGTGGCTACTGTTGTCTCATTGGACGCTGTTCGAAGACGTCTTACAATGCATATATATATATATATATATATATATATATATATATATATATATATATATATATATATATATATATATATATACCATATGTATGATCAAAAGGGAACTTAAAGGGGCCGTGGAGAGTGATATTAAAACAACAGAAATTTTCCATCCTAACTTCAGGAGGAGGATTTACTACGACTTTCGACATGGATTATTTCAACAGTGCATCGATCAACTGACATCAACTTTTGGCCATAAAAAATAATCTAAAACCATTGTATATCACTGGTTTAGTGAATTCAATCGTGGCCGTCGTTCGCTCACGGACGAATTTAAAGAAGGTCGTCCAAAATTGCTTTTTGTGCCAGAAAACATCGATACTGTGAACGAATTAATAAAGCAAGATCGTCATATGACATACCGTGAGCCTCATTTTCACGGTATTGATCTCATCCCTGGGTATTAGCATAGAAAAAGATTTGGGCGCGTTGAAATGCTCAAAAAATATTATAGTGGAGCGTCAAAGCCGTGTATAATATCTACACAGGTGACAAATCTTGAATCTATGCGTATGAGCCCAAAAGTAAACAGTAGTCGACTGTATGGGTCTTACAAAATGAGCCAAACCCAACAAAATTGTTCGTGTAAGAAACACTTCGAAGCAAATGGTCGTCTGTTTTTTTGGGATAAATGGGCATGTGACTTTAGTGCTACTAGATAATCGTAGAATGGTTAATTCTGAATGGTACACAATCATCGGACCGAACAACTCAATATTTGACCGGTCAAAGATCGAATTGATGGGTCATCCGCCATACAGTCCTAATTTGGCACCCAATAATTTCTTTTTGTTCCCGTGCGTGAAGAACAAACTACGCAGTCAATGATTTTCGATACCAGAAGAAGCGGTAGATGCGTTCAAAATACATCTTTAGGAGATACCTCAATCGGAATGAACAAAGTATTATGAAAATTGGTTCAAACGTATGTAAAAGTATATAGCCCATCGCGGAGAATATTTTGAAAAACAATAAAACCATTTTCAACGAAAAACATGTTTTTATTTATTATTCCGGCTACATAAATAGCAATCCTCGTAACCTCCATTATTGCCTTGACTTTCACCTTAGTCTCTTCTTCGTAATACTCTCGGCCATGCTGCATTATTAGTTCAATTTCACGGGTTGATAAAGAAATATCCTAATGTGTGACGGTAAAGTTGGCGCTTGTGAAGGCAATGGCGGAAGTTGACGTTTGTGTTGGCCACTTGCCGATGGCTTGTTGGTTTTCTGTCCCACTTCAAAGGAACTAGCGAATGCTGGAACATATGCCAAGTTCCTGTCCACATGTTGGCCATACTGTGTGCTATCTTTTCAAAGCGTCGTGATGGGTTTTACTTTGTTTTATCAGGAATATTGACGTTGGCTCAGGTTCTTGTGAACTAATGATGTGGCAAGTGTATACCCAATGTGTGGATGTCCACTTGTGATGTGTGAAAGAATAGTCAACGTAAGATTAAACATTGGCCTGGCCATGTGGGCCAATGTGCCGCGCCGATTTTACATTGCACTTGCCCATACATCCGCTGTTCCAATAGAGAAATTAGTTAATTTGCGCTATGAATTTAAGTCGCATCCACCTTATTGTCTAGACTTATATGACCAAAAATAAATAAATGGCTTGATGAAAATAAATTTACATCAGATGAAGAGATCATCGTTGAGACAGAGGACGATTTTGCAGAGTTCGTATTTTTGTCATACTTTTTGGAAGGCATAATAAAGTTGGAAAATCATTGGGTGTAGTCTATCGACTTAAAAGGAGATCACTTTGAAAAAAAAATCGAATTTCGATCAAAAAAATAGTATTGCATTTTAAAGTATCAGACTCCATATTCATCGGCATAATCCATTTACGCGTTTCTTCTTTTTTGTTTCGATTATAACCTTTGAATATAAAACTAACAGGAAGGATCCTTGGCTATCTTATGCATATATAACTGGAGACGAAAACGGCCATATTGAAACACCACAGATGACTCATTGTTTTGAAATTTTGGTAATTGGTGTCAACAACTTAGAAGTTTAATAGTAAATTTGTGCAATTTTAGTGTGTTTAAATCAATAATAAGTGTCGAATAAATGTACTGGAATAATCATTTTGTATGTTCTAGTGTAATACATAGTGTGTACATATTAATACCATATTAATACCGTGTGTACGTATTAATACATATTAATACCATATTGACAATAAAAGCAATAATATCGGGAGGAAGGTAAATACATAAAATATGGTTAGTTGTGCGTTTTGTGGTTGTTCCCTGACACGAAAAAATCAAAATTCAGGAGTATCATTACATAGGTAAGTACTTTTAATTTTAAATTTGTCATTTATTTAGAAATAAAAACGCATTTTGTTTGAATGACATTTTAAGGTTATTTAAGCCAACATATGGCTGGGTATGCATAGGCGTATTCGAATTAATTTAGGTAAAATAATATAATTATGTTATTAAAGATAGTGATTATCTTTTTTTAGAACTTGATTTTTTAACGTATGTTCTAATATATATATATATATATATATATATATATATATATATATATATATATATATATATATATATACATATATATTTCAACAATACACAATATCAATCAAACAATACACATATATACATAGCGATATGAGAAAAAGAAGACTTTAAGTTTTACAGACACATAAAACGGATGAATCCGAGTAATTTAACTAGACAAATAGTCGAATTTTATGAAAATAGTAGTAGAGCTAAAGTAGAAATAATTAAATGGATTGCTGCAATTAAAGAGGATCAAGCAATCAAAAGATCAGCAAATATTACACAAAGTGAAATAGAGGCTGTTTCAGACACAAGGTGACGTTTGGAAGGTTGGCCAGTAAGAAAAATGTAGGAAGACTGGAACAACTTGGTCTGATGAAAGGAAAATAGCTCATAGCGAAAGAATGAAATTAGTATGGGCGCAAAGGAAGGCTAACAATAACAAACACCTCTAATTGTGCTTTTTTCCTTTCGTCAGACCAAGTTGTTCCAGTCTTCCTACATTTTTCCCTCTGGCCAACCTCCCAAACGTTAACCTTGTGTCTTAAACAGCCTCTATCCTGAATTTCACATTGTATAATATTTGCTGATCTTAGATCCTCTATAATTGTATCAATCCATTTAATTATTTCTACTTTAGCTCTACTCCTATTTTCATAAAATTCGACTATTTGTCTAGTTAATCTACTCGGATTCATCCGTTTTATGTGTCCGTAAAACTTAAGTCTTCTTTTTCTCATATCGCTATGTATATCAGTGTATTGTTTGACTTCTTGGTTTTCTCGAAGTCGGTATGTTGTGCTATTTATTTGGTTAGGGCCTAAGATTTTTCTTATGATTTTTCTTTCCTTCTTTTCAATGTCCTCGATGTCTCTCTTTCTGTTCATAATGGGCGTTTCTGCCTCATATAGACATTCTGGTTTAATAACTGTGTTGTAATGTCTCAATTTCGTGTTTTTAGATATGCATTTTTTGTTGTAAATATTTTGTGTAAGTCTTAATGCCATTTCCATTTTTTGACATCTACCCTTATTGGCTGCTTTTTCCAACCAATTTTCCATGATTATTTCACCCAAATATTCGTATCAACTGAGAGACTCGTCTGATGCTATCATATTTTGTTTGCATTTACCAGGTCATGTATTGTGTCTTTTCAAAGGAAATTTAGAGTCCTACCTTTTCTGCTGTTTCTTTTAGGATTTCAATCTGTTTTTGTGCCGTTAATATATCTTGAGTCAAAATTGCTAGATCATCAGCAAACGCCAGACAATCTATTTTGATGTTGGTTCTCTCCAGTTTAATGGGCTGGTCAATATTCAGGGCCGACTTTTTGTCACGCCACTCCTGTATTACTTTTTCTAGAACACAGTTAAATAAGAGTGGCGAGAGTCCATCCCCTTGTCTCACTCCAGTTTTGTTAGTGTGTTAGTTTGTTGCTTGTGTTAGTTAATGTTGCTTTAATAATTGCCAGCGTTTTCAGATATAGTCTTTGTTCTTTCAAAATTTGGAATAAAGCTTCGCGGTCAATAGAATCATATGCTTTTTTGAAATCCACAAATGTACAGACGAGATTTTTATTGTACAGTTTTTGATGTCTTAGGATCAACTTTAGATTCAGGATCTGTTCAGGGCAGGATCTGTCCGGTCGAAAACCTGCTTGATATTCACCAATTTTAGGTTCTAACTGTCCCTGTGCTCTGTCTAGTAGACATTGAGATAGAATCTTGTAACAAACTGGGAGAAGAGATTTCCCTCTGCAGTTGTTTACATCCGTCCTATCTCCTTTCTTGTCTAGTGGATGGATTAGAGCATCTGTCCAATCTTCCGGAATCCGTTCGGTTCGCCAAACTTCTTGTAGAATTTTGGTTATTTCCTTGATTGTACCTGGGCCAGCGGATTTCAAAATTTCAACAGTGATTCCATCTTCGCCAGAAGCTTTGTTATTTTTAAGTCGCTTGATTTGCCTAATTATGTCATCCTCATTCGGTGGTAATGAATCTGCGTTTGTTTGTTTAGGGTTTGGTGTTGGTAATTTGTTTAAGGGCTCAGGACAGTTTAGTAGTTGTTGAAAATATTTCGCAAGTTCTTCGCGATTGTCTTGGTTATTTAGAGCTAATTGTCCGTTTTCCTTTCCTTTGTTGTATATATATATATATATATATATATATATATATATATATATATATATATATATATATATATATATATATATATATATATGTATATATATATATATATATATATATATATATATATATATATATATATATATATATATATATATATATATATATATATTATTATTCTCGATGCAAGTTGCAACTGATTACCTAACCTTTTTGGAAATGATATGATTTTATGACAGGAGATTTCAATTTCTTAATAACTTTTTGTCGTACTAAAAAGATAGATTTTTTTAATTAATTTAAATGTTTACATTTCTCTGCCGTATATAGTAAGTCTTCAGTAATTTAATACAGTAACGATAATTATACAATAATTTATTGTTTTGAACAACTGTAAACTTTGATCAGTTTCTTGTTTTTATTCAAACCGGAAACACTTATAGAATCATACGCTCCTTCCTGTAGTTTTATATTCAAATATTATAACATTTTATCATTAGCCATAAGATTTTTGATTAAACCTTTATTTAGTTTGGATTGAAATTATTTAATTGGATTTCGGTCAGATTATTTTAGCAGAGCCTTAAAATATATTTTTTAGGATTAAAAATGTTGAATAGAATTCTCTGACAACTACAGATTTCACTTTCCCAAACTTTTCTCCTTTTTTTTGTGAAGTAATATTGAAAAAAAAGTTAATTAATCTTCTGGCGCGTTTTTCGATGAGGTGTCGACCAATCTATTCCCCTTTTTTTCTGGAAACTTCCCTCTTAATACCAAACAGCGAAGTAAATCAAGAACGATTCTTAATGGCAAATATTGTACTTTTCCTAATGGAAATTAGCTTGATTAGGGAATGGAAAGCGGGCGGCTCTATCCAATTTTCCGAATTCTTCGCAATTTGTAGAGACGCAGTCTCGAAAATATAGTTCTAGTCTATCGGATTACCAGGAAAAGTGCATCTACAAGAGTTTATTAATTCTTTTATTGGAACCTTTGGTGTGAAACACTAAAGTTGAAGAGATTTATCACTAAACACCAAATAACTTTTTTTTAACTTCTCGACGTACTTTTCGCTAACCATGTTAGCATCATCAGGAAATGATTTAATCTAATTGTAAAACTAAACTATGTTTTATTTATATAGCACCTAATGAAGCGTGTAAAACTCCTGAAAGGTGAAGTTTTCGTTAGATTAAATTAGAAGAAGTTAGCGTTAGATTAACCGTTCCCTTCGGATACCTCCATAATTAATTTTAATTCTGTTTTATAATAATCCTTGTTTAAAGAAAAATTGATTGATCTATTTACCATAAAATTTATACTAGCCACCTTATTTGGAAGCTATGATTCGAATCCTTAGGAATGTATCTCGAAGCGATGGTGTTTTTTTTTTAAATATCAAAATCTAACCTATTTTTATTATTTCTACTGACTATAACATCTAGAAATGGTAATCTATCGTTGTTTTCTAGTTCCTGCGTGAATACTATGTTTTACGATTTACTTTTCAAGTTTTTAATAAAAATCACCTGTTCTAATTTTTTGCATCGAAAATTATAAAAACGTCATCCACATATCTTAGCCACACCTAATCTGCTAACATGGTTAACGAAACGTGCGTCGAGAAGTTTAAACAAGTGATTTGGTGTTTAATGGTAAAATCTCTTCGAGTTTAATGTTTTACACCGAAGGTTTCAATAGAAGAATTGATTTACGATGGCTACACGGTCAGCGGAACTAAATCTTGCCAGACTAAAAACATCTATCCCAATTTTATTAAAATCAATATTCCATTTTGGCTCATGATATATTAACGACACAAAAACCGATTGAAATCCTAATTAGAATTAATAGAAACAGCAGAAAAGGTAAGAAATTTCCTTTGAAAAAACACAATACATGACTTGCAAAAGACTAAGAACACCATTTCTACAAACAAAATATGGTAACATCAGACGAGTCTCTCAATTCAAATATTTGGGTGAAATAATCATGGAAAATGGGTTGGAAAAAGCGGCCTATCTAAATTCACAAAACTGAGACATTACAACACAGTTATTAAGCCAGAATGTCTATATGGGGCAGAAACGCTCATTTTGAATAGAAAGAGAGACATCGAGGGCATTGAAAAGAAGGAAAGAAAAATCATAAGAAAAATCCTAGGCCCCAAACAAATAAATAGCACAACATACCGATTTCGAGAAAACCAAGAAATCAAACAATACACAGATATACATAGCGATATGAGAAAAAGAAGACTTAAGTTTTACGGACACATAAAAGGGATGAATACGAGTAGGCTAACTAGACAAATAGTCGAATTTTATGAAAATAAGAATAGAGCTAAAGTAGAAATAATTAAATGGATTGCTACAATTAAAGAGGACCTAAGATCAGCAAATATTACACAAAGTGAAATTTAGGATAGAGGCTGTTTCAGACACAAGGTTGACGATTGAAAGGTTGGCTAGAGAGAAAAATGTAGGAAAACTGGAACAACTTGGTCTGACGAAAGGAAAAAAGCTCATAGCGAAAGAATGAAATTAGTATGGGCGCAAAGGAAGGCTAATAACAAACGCCTCTAATTGTACTTCGCTTGATCCACCAGTGCCTATACGTGAATAATAATAACAATATTCCGAAATCTAAAATCTGTGACAAAATAACTAATTTTACAAAACAGAAATGGCTAGACTTAGAAATCAAACATTTGTACAGTAAAATGTGCATGCTTGAAATTCAGGCCTACAAGAAATTAACTTTTAAATTAATTAATGTAGAACATGAATGTTGGTGAACTTTCCAAAGGAAACACACAGCAGTAAATGGTAAATTAATTAAAAAATGTTATCTTTAAATAAAAAATTCAAAAAACTCAAAATTGAGCAGTCCAAAGAACATATTCCAGAAAAGAACATCAACATAGAACAATCAAGAACTAGATTTCTTAAATAAAGGTCGCAATTTTGCTTTGCCGGCATCCCGTAGTGCTTTGGAGGATATGGTAGCGGGTATTGAAACTGGTATTAAACACTTACCGGAGTCTACCAAAGCTTTCGTCAGAGAGTTTTATAACGGCAAAATTGCAATATAAATAAAAATCAAAATATGCCAAATATTTCTAAGGTTGTCAAGTTTTTATTCAAAAGCAGATAAGGGAAATAAGGTTGTAGTAATGGACAAATCTGGTTATTTTAAAGGCTTTGAAAAATTAATTCAAGAGGGTCCATATAAATGGTTGCCTAGGAATCCATTGTCAAAAATGGTTAACGAAGTCAGAGATACATTGAAATCTTGTTAAAAAACTTATTTTTCCTACTCTGAAAAGCAAACTGCATATTTCTAATCCAAAAGTGCCAAAATTGCCAGGAAAATTAAGGAGACCAATTGTATCAGCCATTGATTCTCCAACATACAACTTTGCAAAATGGTTAACAACGGAATTTGAAAATCTACCAAACGAACTACCTTCCTGTTGTTGAAGTCTTGGTTTCCCTTGACATATCATCGTTGTTTAAGAGTGTTCCGATTCCACGTACCTTGAAATACCTAGGAGAGGTGCTCAAGTTAAATGGTTTTAATAACACAATTGTTTCTGAGTACATCTCCTTAACAAAATTATGTATGAAGCAAAATTGTTTTGAGCTTAATAACAGAATTTACGAACAACAAATAGGAACGGCGATGGGCAACCCTCTGTCACCGCTCTCAGCCAACTTATTCATAAGTAAATTTGTAGTAATTCATAAGTAAAAAAGTAGATCAACATGAAAAGTCGGGGATTTACGAAATTAGCTGTCAACATTGTGATCGAATGTATATTGGGCAAACTAAAATATCCACATTAACGAGATATAAAGAACACATTGCCCACATTAGATATGGGAGAAATGAGTTGGGTGTTGCCCAACATCACCACAATATAGATATAAGTAATTTGAGACTGGTTAAAAGTGTAAAGAACCATACGGCTTTGGTTGCGAACGAAAGCATTCAAATAGAAAAATGTAAGAAAACCATGAACCGGCATAAAGGACCTATTCCGTTAAGTCATATTTTTCAATTATTAATGTAACGCTCAGTAAATTTCACGGCTCATGCGTTTTACACGCTTCATTAGGTATGGTTATCATATAAAGAGTACATAGTTTAGTTTTAGAATTAGATTAAATTATCTCCTGATGATGTTAACATGGTTAGCGAAACATGCGCCGAGAGGTTTAAAAAAGTGATTTGGTGTTTAGTGGTAAACTCTCTTCGAGTTTAGTGTTTCACACCGAAGGTTCCAGTGGAAGAATTGATAAAATCTTTCTGTTAGTTTTATAATATATATTAAGTCGACTAAAATTTTGTAGCAACTGCAGATTTCGTTTTTGAAAAAACATTTTGTTCTTTACTTATGAAATAATACAACTTTCTTTGCCAAGTTTCGATGAGATATGTCGAATCGTTTCTCTTTATCTTATGGAAATTCTCGTCTTAATTCCAAACGACGAAGTAAATCAGGAACGACTCCTAATGGCAAATATTGTACTTTTCCTAATGGAAATTAACTCGGTTAGGGAACGAAAAGCGACCGGCTTTTTCCCATTTTCCGAATTCGTCTCGATTCCGCGGAAGTCGAATCTTGAAAAGTTTGTATTGTGCATCAGATTTTGCAGCAGGAAATTTCATTTAAATTCATTTGTTTGGAAAATGATACTGTAACGATTTTGATTCCTGGATTGTATTGGAAAGTTACCGGCTTCTTGAGTCTTATTAACGTTTTTAAAGAAACTCTGCTCTATAACGCTGGAGTGATGCTTTATCGTCAAAAACCGAAAGGTTTAGATCACATTTAAACCGGAAAAAATCTTGATACGAAAATCTTAATAAGATAATTCTATTTTTGTCGTAAAATTGTTTTGGTAGGCGCTTTGTTAAGAAACTACGTTAATTCTTCTATTGGAATCTTCGGTGTGAAACACTAAATTCGAAGAGATTAAGCACTTAGAGAGATTCACCATTACTTTTTTAAACTTCTCAACGCTTTACTAACGTTTTACTAACCATTTTAGCATCACCAGGAGATGATTTAATCTGGATTAACTATCATTAGAAGATGAATCTCTAATGTCTCTAGACACTAATTAGACTCTAGAGATGAATCTCTAATCTCTTCGAGTTTAAGAACCTACTTGGTGATTTTTTACCGGTTATAGATGATATGATATCCTCGCTATTCTAAGGCAACGGTTCCCAGATATGGATAACATGGACAAAATAGTAAAAGCACAATAAAAAACAATGCAGAGATCTATTTTAGGAGCAAAATTGTCAGATCTAAAATTAGAAAACTGGATTTGAAGCTAAACGACAGTTTAGGATGTGATAGAGCTAGTGGCGCAACTTAAGTGAGGTTTCGCTGTTCACAATGCAAAACTGAAAGATAACAGATAGAATAACTTACCACAATAATGAAGACCATGGCTGAAAAAAAATTTGATTATGATTTCATTTTCTGGTGTTGTATTCATAATGAAGTTAATATATGATTTTAAGTCATTTTCAGTACTCACAGAGTCAGATTTTATGTTGCTTTGAAATCCACTGGTGGGCCAGGCTAGGTTGGTTTTGAGGTGTTGAATGGAATGGGGTTGGGAGTATGAATTTGAGGTGGATGGAGTTTGAGGACTCGGTTGGGAAGGAGTTGAACAAGAAAGTGTTTGTTTCTCCGGTCTTGAATTTGGGAAATATAGATTTTATTCATGAAGTTTTCTATCATAGCCTTTTCGGAGAACTCTTCTTTTATTGTCGATATTGGAGACCACTTGTTCGAAGGTACGTTTGACAGATGAAGTTTTGAAATTATGAGTCGTCTTTTGTGAAGGATCAACAAGCCGATCTGATCGAATATTATTGAGATTCTGATGATCTTGAATTGGTGATTTTTTGTTTGAGTTGGTTGGAAAGTCCTTTGCTTTATAAATACATTTTTCTTTGTCTATGTAGGTTTTAGGCATTGCCTCACTTGTATCATAGAAAGTCATATTTTCGTATGACATTAATTCTTTAATATTTTTTGTCTTGCATATACGGGACATTTTTTATCTAAGGATTTATGCGAATCTCTACAGTAAAAACATTTAAGTTCACAAAGCAGGGCCTCTCCATCTTCATTGTGTTTTAGTTCCCCACAGTTAAAACATCTTTCTTTACCCTTACAATTACTTCTGGTATGTCCATATCTTAAGAGAATTGTTCTCGTAGGTTTTTAGATTTTAATTTCGAGGTAAGATTTCGATTATGATGATATTCGATGATAATCAGATTTACATGATTGTAATTACTCTTCTTCGCTAAGGTCAATGTCTAGTTGCATAACTATACCTTTACATGTGACAAACTTATAGGTTATGAATATATCACTTATTTAATGTTTTATTTTTTAATAATGAGTTAGCTGCCTGGTAGTTAATTAATTCTATATCTATTCGATTTAAACCTTTACTGCTAATCTTCTTAACATCTTTCAAATTAAGCTTAAAAATATCACTCGCAATTTTAATACTATTAAATGTACCAATTTTAATCTCTGGAATGTTTGTCGATTCGATATAAACTATAAAAGAACCAATATGAGTTTGGAAATAAGGAATATTTGTTTTTTAATGCTGAGAGTTTTTTTGAGTGGAAGAATGTTCGTTCGAAATACTTTGATAACTGTCATTGGCATTTTTTTTACTAATGGGCACAGGGGAGTGGGGGACTAAACCCTCCGCCCGATTGTCCATTACAAATGAAACAGAAAAACAGTCAATAATCTGATATTCTAATTCAAAAGCGAAATAAAAATAAAATGTAGGCAAATAAAAAAAAATAGCGAATGTTCAACTTACCGTTTAAGATCAACAGTGGTGGATATTAGAATCTAAGAATGAACCTCGTGGGCGAATGCAGAGAGAGAACATAAACGCTACTACTCCTACAAATGTATTCACAACACTGATCACTCATTTTTAATAACAATTTTTAGGATTATAATCAAACACTGCATGACCACAATAACATGCACACACACACACACACACACACACATAAACAGAGCTGTCAGATGCAGTGTTGTCAGATGTATTTCATGCAAATAAACATGGATTAAATAAATAAATGTATTAATTTACATAATTATTTTTTTTATTTTAAAAGTAAAACAAATTAGATTTTACATCGACTCACTGCGTAGTGAGCCTACAACCTTAAAGGTATTATCATTCAAAAAAGAACAGGATTAAGTTAAGAACCTAACATTTGTATTTTTTTTTTTTTGGTTATTATAGGTACAATTCCTTTAACGTCCGAGATCAATGGTGATCACCGTGAGATACACACGCGAATCCGTAAGAAATCACGACCGGTCCAATTTGGCCGATATCGACTCGACTCACCCCGTTCAAAAACACATTCCGGAGCGCCCGGGGTGCGCGCGCCTCTGTCCCACGTGCTCCACGCTATCAAATTCACCACCGATCCACTGCGTTTTCGCTTCTCGTGCCAGTGCCAGGCGAATTCAGCGGGAACGGGAGTTGTTCGCGATCTCCCGCAAGTCCACAGCCGATTCGTATACGTACCTAAACGCCAAACAAAAAAAAAACTTAGGCAAAAGAAACACCCAATCTGGATAGTTGGAGTCGGGATTTTGCGAATTAGATTCGGTTAATAACCGGATATGTGCTGAGAACGCGGTAGAGTGTTAGTGTTGGTGTAGTTTTTGTTTGTTAGGTGGATAATTTTCATTGACAGGGTCTTTCTTTGGCAACGTCTTGCAGAAGACACAACATCAACGAAAGGCAAGGTAATTACCATTTTAATGTACATTTTCTATACATCTCGATGTAAATTTATCTTGGAGTTGAGTGGTTGAGCCTTGCTTTTTATAGTTTTCCTAATCATTCTGTGTGTACTTGTTTATGCTATCTGGTTCCAAGTCCAACCTTGTTAATCAGCTGCAACTTTCACCTTTTCTTTCTACATCTTTCGCGAAGTCTCCCTGATTATTTATTGTTTCCGATCTAGTTTCTCTTTTAATTTTTCTTCAAATAGGCATTTTCATGTTAAATAGTCTACTTTTTGTCTCAATGTGGACCTCTTGTATTTTTATTGTCGTTTGAAATGATTTTTAAATATTTCAATGTCTAAAATTGTTTTCGGTCCTCACTTTCTACTGTTGCGTTTGTTTCTTTATCAAAACTGTTCTTGTTTTATCCAAATACTCTGACCTACAATTTTTTTTTATTTGAATTGAATGTTTCCTTCACTTCATGGGTCAAATCCCACTAATTTTGGATTGAGAAAAAGGAATATGGTTAAGAAACATTTTTATTAGCTCCATTTTCTGTTATATACAATAGGTGGAAGTATTTTATTTTAACGGATTAAGAGAAAATGATGCATTTTAACTACATATGCCAACAATATTTAAAATTCATTTGATTTTTTTCAATGACAGTTCATTCTAATAGATCAAAATTGATGGGAGAATACCTGGCAGGTTGGTGGGTCTGAAGAGAATCATGTGGTGGCTTTATGAGATGATTTTCTTTTGGCTTGCCTCTTGTGAGTTCCGGAGCATCTCTTCACACAAACCAGCAGTAATTCACAAGCATTGCTTTATTCCAACGGTCCTAATATCTTTGTTTCTCCGTATTCATCACTCACAGCTCCACAACTATGAGGGAGAAAGTCTAGGTGGGAGTGGAGAAAATTGATTTAAGGGACATGTGGTATTCGAATTGATGTTATTACAAGCTTCTCACTCCCCCCACACTCAGTCAAATACAGGATCCTTTAAAAGTTGTCGAATTTGTGGCCTAACAAAAATACCTTCCTTAATTTTTGCGTCACTTACATACGAAATTTGTCTCTTAAGTACTTAAAGGCCTGTGACAAAATTCTTCATCAAACCCAGCTTTATACAGTGTTTCGAATTTAAGATGAAGACACCCCCATATTTTCGCTATTTGAAGGAATAGAGATTTGAATTTTTGCACAGCTGTACAGATTGATGGGTCACATTTTTGTAAGATACCCAACTGAAATCTGAACTTTAAACTCAGCTTACTACGAATTCACAAACAGGAAACATTAAAAATGCGAATATTGTAGGCAAAATGTCAAGAATTGACTCTGTGAATTTGTTTGTGAGTTGTGAAATGGTTGCTGGGTTTAAGGTTCAGATATCAGTTGAGTATCTTAAAAAATGTGACTCATCAACCTGTATGAATATGCAAGAATTCAAATCTGTATTCCTTCAAATAGCGAAAATATGGGGGTGTCTTCATCTTAAATGCGACACACTGTGTGAAGGGGTGGAAGAAGAACGTGTTATGGGTCTACGAGAGGCTCGGCATAGACATTTGTCTCGCTTGAGTTTAGATCTCTTGCAGGCCAGTCTTCTTGAATATAATATGATTTCCTATCCGTACTGTCCCATATACATAAAAAGCAGCAGTATTTAGTGTTTCCTAGTTGCATTCCTAAGAGTACATCGATGACTTAGGTCGCCACAGATTTTTCATTTGTGTTCAGCATATCTGATTGAGTCGAGGATGGCTCTCAGATTGGGTTTTTGTGAAGAAAATGTTATTTCACCACAAATGTAACAAAAATTATATACTAAATACACATTTTTGAGGTATTTTGATTTAACAGATTTTACACTTCAAAAGCACTTCAAAACCAGAAATTCTGCACTAATTGAAGACGCTAGTGAATGAAGGTGTTATGTGACAAAATTAACCTTTTGAATAAATTAAGGCCGAAGTTCTTTTATGAAAACTTTTTTTGGGTTTGCTTGAGACAAATAGCATCATATTTAGGTTGTTGTTAAGAAGCATAAATGTTTTAACTAAAACTTGTACTTAGAAAAAATTGACTTCTTTGTAAAACTGAAGAAAAAATGTGCATGATACCTTTCACATCCAATGTAAAATTTTACACAAAAAATCTGATTTATACAAAAGGGATGTAAACGGTCTACCAATAAGAATTATGGAACTTCAAAATTAAATAAAACACATATATTTTGCTCAAAATTGGTCCCGGTTACTTTATTTAAGAGATTCTTCTAAATGGCCACCGTGACTCTTTTTACAGACACGGATCCGTTCGCGCCAATTTTCGATGAGCTTGGCGCACATTTCGGACTGTATGACGACTATGGCTTGACAAATGTTAGTTTCCAAGTCGCCAATAGTCACGGCTTTATTGCTATAAACCGGTGTTTTCATATATCTCCGGAGAAAATAATCTAAAGGAGTTATATCGCATGATCTAGCCGGCCAAGCGATGTGGCCATTTAGTGAAATTAACGAGTTGCCGAACTTGGTTCACAATAGCCCATGTTTACTCGGGAAATATACAGTAATGCGCCATCCGGTTGAAAATAAAGATCATTCGCATCGATTCCATTAAATTCCGGGAAAAAAATCTTCTAACATTGCCTTGTAGTGCTCGGTATTGATGGTAACGGTGGCTCCTTACTCATTTTTAAAGAAATAAAAACCGATGACTCCTCCATGCCAAAATCCACACCACACTGTGATCTTTTGTGGATGCAAAGGACTTTCAAGTATCACATGTGGATTAGATTCGCACCAATACCGACAATTTTGCTTACTGACGTAGCCATTGAGCCAGAAATGAGCCTCATCGGAGAAGATGATTTTGTGATGAAATTCGTTGTCGGCTTGCATCATTTCGAGGGACCAACTCTTGCGAGTGGCGAGCAACCCAAATGTTATCATTTTCGGCTACAGTTGCTGAACGGCGGCAATATTCTTAACACTTCTGGCTTTTCTTTATCGAACAGGCACCACACTATCGTGAAGAGTAAACTCACTTTCAAATTTTCTAATAACAGGATCAACGACTCGAACCACCACAACGAATACCACGATGAACGTGAAATATTATTAATTTTCTAGGATAGGTTCATAGAAATACCGATATTCTTGTCTTACAAACAATTCCTGGAGATTTTTTTTCTTTTCGTCAGAGATAGTCCCATATTTCATACGAACTTTTTCAATTTCAATATTGCCAGGTGTTGATGTTCTATTCTTATTTTGAAGGGTATTAATCTTTCTAAATGGAAATGTTTCATCATATGATTCTTTATATAAGGAAGCACCATACTCTTCGACTCTTATTCATTTTATACCATCCCTAAATCTCACTGGTTTATTAAGTTTTTTAATTTTTTTATTTTTCATCAGGCGAAGTTTTTGTGGTACATCACTGATCTTTCTAAGATGTTGAGCCATATCAATGACCTGATTATTTCGGCTAGCCTTTGAAATTATTTCTCGGTACTTATCTGGTATAAGTACAGTGTTGTGTTTTCGTAATACGGTTTCTATTCTCACAAAATCTCCATCGGAATCCAAGTAGGTGTGGACAAGTTCTGGAAATGTGTG
Organism: Cosmopolites sordidus; assembly: GCA_031761425.1. Lineage (NCBI taxonomy): Eukaryota > Metazoa > Arthropoda > Insecta > Coleoptera > Curculionidae > Cosmopolites > Cosmopolites sordidus. The sequence continues at coordinate 143,654 of JARFXV010000876.1, read as the reverse complement.
ATTAATACAATGAAAGTATCCTTTCAAGATAAGATATTGATACAGGCAAACCATGTGGAAATTGTTATTTTAACCAGCACATGAATCCAACCAGACGATCAAGTGGTCTTTTCCCACTATAATTTCGTCTACTTCAATATTTTTCAGTAGAGAACTACATATTTCCACACTTCCCTCTTTGCTATATCTTCAGTCTAGGTACCAAAAGCGGCTTTTTCTGCGTGTTTTGCAACAATATGTTATCCCAGAATTGTAAAACCACAATTGGCGAACGTAAAATGCCGTAGAAATCGTTAGTTTGTGAAGTGGCATTGTTTGTTTTCCTGTTGTGTAATTTTCTTCATGCTCTTCGTTTACGTCAGCTGCATCACAAGTAGTACATATTTGATACACTTTTTGGGTGCCAAATGATAAATTAAACTTTCTCACACAAATTTTGGAATAGGAACATTTCTTAATTTTAAACGTCTCGAGAAGTTCTTGTTGTTTACATTCCTCTAAATATAACTGGTACATTTTACATAGATTAAAAAGAAGAGAATGGTATTTTTTATGTGGATTTCTGTTTCTAGAGTAGTAGGACTAATCCATTGGAAACCTCTTTATTTGTGTCTTAACAAAATCCTTAACTTATGTGTAGCCTAACTATTTTGTGTGACCTGTTGAAATGTTTTCCTTTGCTATCCAGAGGAGGGGCTGAAAATTCTCTTTTTAATGTACTGTATAATATCGATTTTTTTCTGTCTATATAATATAAAGCACACATAACTTCTTTACATACTGTTTCATTACTTCCTTTTTTGTGACGGTGTATGTATAAGACGCTGTTTTATGTTTTACACTACCCATTTTTTTCCTCGGTACGGTTTTTTTATGTATGGATTTAAATAAAAAAGCGTTTTTCGCATTAATTAAGTTTGTAAAATTCCTTAAGAAGGACATGTCTATTTTCTTCTGGGAAGCGAGTGCTGCATGAAAGCCTACAATTTTCACTACAGAAAAAGCCTTTTTTGTGTTCCTTTTTTGAAAGAAGCGCATTTTTGTAAGATACATATTCTTTCCCGCGCATTTGGATCACGCTTTGGTTTTTTGGAAATGCTTTGATTGGGATAAAAGATTTTTTGTTGCCTTTTAATTCCAATTCTTCATTAATTTCTTCCATATTATTCGTTCGATTATAAATATTCGTTTGCTTCTTCTAGTACTAACTTTAACATTACTTTCCTTCTAGACCCCATATTATAAGTAGTAACTTTCATAAATATTCATAAAATAATGGAATAAATTGCTTAAATTGTACATGCCGGCATGTACTTCAAACCTGACAGGTAAACAATGTCGTAGTTTAAGTGGATGAAGGAGCTATGGGCGCTACATAATACCTTTATTCACACAAGTAGTTGGATTGAGAGGTTGCTGCCCATTTAGAATATATTTACCATATGGTATCAAGATTTTAATGGTCACAGATTCAAACTCAAAATATGTATATAATGCTACACCATATTTAGATAAATGTACAAATTGTAGCGACAAGTGTGGCCTCTTGCCACACCCTTTGTGAAGCTTTCTATCGGACCAACACAAATATAATCACGGATAAATGGTTTCGTCCATGCCATTTGCTTCACAACTGTTTCAGCCTTCTTAGAAACTAACAATTGTTGACACATTATGCAGCAATAAACGTCAGATCCCGTTAGAAATGAAAAACATAACTAGGAATGTTAGCACCTCAATGTTTGGTTTTGACGCTGAGAGGACCCTGGTCTCATATAAACCCAAGGCAAACAAAGTGGTTTTTCTTCTATCGACACTGCATGAACAGTCAAACATTAACTCCACCACAAAGAAACCTGATACCATACATTTCTATAACTGTACGAAAAGAGCTGATATACTATGAAATGAAAAGATATGATATACACATATATATATATGAAATGAATAGATATGGTATACTATGAAATGAAAAGACTATGGGATGAAAAGATACTATCGATCAGATGTGTTCAGCCTTTAGCTGCTATCGTAAAATAAATAGATGGCCTCAGTACCTATTTTATGATATCCTGAACCTATACATATTCTACGCGTATGTTATATACATATCGAACATGGTTAGACAACGGCAAAAAGTATTAAAATGCACAGGATTCGTGTTAAAGTTTGGTCGATAATCTTATTGAGCCGTTGTTGCGGGAACGGTACGATACTATGACTTCGAGGAGATATATCAAAGCCAGTATCAAAGATATTTTAAAAATTGAAAGTGTTGTGCCAAGGACTTCTCAAGAACAGCCAAACAAACGCTAAATTTGCTCAGTTTGCCCTACTAGAAACACAGAATGACCAAAGTTGCATGCCACTCGTGCATTTGTGGTGAATACGCCATTCCAACAGTGAGTGCAAGGTTTAAGTTTTTGAAATTTGTAATAGTTTTTCAGTAAATTTAATATATATTCTTTTATATCAGTTACTTGTTTAATAATAAATACGATGATTGAGAGAAAAAAATTGTAGTTTCATTGTGTTCGTCATTGTGACTAATATTTAGTGACACGTTACTGAAAAATAAGTTTAGTGAGGTAGGGTTAAAAATGTGCTATTTTTTAATTAGGATTATGGATCATACAGGGTGAGACAAGTAACATTCTACTGTTTTAATTATTTAGAACTTTTAAAAGAAACACGACAGGTCTATATATATATATATATATATATATATATATATATATATATATATATATATATATATATATATATATATATATATGTTTATTTCGTCTTTAAACTTTGTGTTAAATAATTTTTGAAAATTATGTCAATCAAATGTGACCCATTAGCAACCATGTAACTTTGTGCTCTTTTTAACAAATTGCCCATAAGTTTTGCCAATATATCTGGTGTTAGTGCAGCGATTTTAGCACGGTTGTTGTTCTCGAGTTGCTGTGGGGTTTGAAGCTACTGCTAACTGACGTCCTCAATTTCCTATATCATATACTTTGTCTCAGTATGTTCTTTTTCTTTATCGAGCGAGAGAGAAGGAGATGAAAAACCAATAAGTATGTCTTCGGGTAAGAGCAGTACGTTACAATAGAGTTACAGCGGGGAAGAAAGAGAAAGTAACAAATAAAAGGTGTTTGTTCATAGCGGTCGTTAAAATTTCTTTTAGTGACTTCAGCGCTCTTATTTTGGTTTTTATTTGACTTGTTTTGTTATTGTTTTAGTGTAATTTTGCCCTCTAAAGTCCAGATTTATTGTAAAATAAGTTCTTATAATAACTACTGTTATTGATTATTTTATTATCGGTAAGTATTTCTAAAGATTCATAAAGTTCACGCAAAGTCACACGCTCCAATAAGATGTTCAATGGTTTCTTAAGCTTGGGTATTTTTTTTCAGAGGTTTACTTCGCTCAACTCGGGAAGGTGGTGGCGTCACTCACTAAGCTATCCGCCCCCTGCCTTCATTATTTTTATCATGTTCGTTCTGAATTCAGCATCTCAGTCTAGGCTGGTCGATATTATAATGGCAAAATGAGAAAGCAGTTCAGCTCCTTTCCCTTAGCATAAGATTTTACGTATAATGTGGCATGTTTGGAAGAGTACTGCACGTTGTCCTACTATGGCAATCGATTTTGGGATACCAAGGTTCTTTAAGTTTTTTGTAAAGGTCTTATTAGGTCTTCGGCGGATATAACGAAAGGCACTATCTCTACCTTATGCAGTTTCCATTGTTTTTTTTTAATCGTATGTCAGGTTTTCATACTTAGTGGTTTTCTCCAACTTGGTTTTCCTGATATTATGAGAGAGCGGCACTGCGATGTCACTTATAAAACATCTTTATAAAACCACTTATAAAACCTTTTACTAATTAGAACAATGTCTAGTCTATTATAATCGACCGTTCGGTTTGTTGTAATTGGTAGATCATTCCAGTACGGGAGAAGGTGAGTACTTATAATATGGAGCAGGTGCGTTATCTAATCGGGAATACTATAATGCAATTTGCTAATGTATAATTTTCGCCAGCTGATTATGTCTTCCTAAATAAGCATTAGGGGCTAGAACTGTACACCCACCGATAAGGTGTTTAATCGTTTCCCCCACTGTTACCGCACTTCCTATGTCGGTCATTAACATCCATGTGTAGTATATGCCGTTCATAGTTCTGTGTTCTTACTACCTTACCTTGAATAAATGTCGGAAAACCTTTTGTTTCTGAGTACAACATCGGTCAGCCATTTCAGAGACAATGGTCCATCAGTCGTCCTCGAGTGACTTTGGATACCGTCCATGCAGTGTCTGTTGTTTCCATTCTCGGACACAATCCGTAAGTATTGTTCTACCATCAACACGGTTCACTAGGTTCAGCGGAGTGAAACCCCGGTCGTCCTTAGCGACCAACTTTATTAGCGTGCTGCTTGAATTAATGAAGCGCTCTCTCATCTTATTCTCCTGCCTCAGACAGAGATTCTTTATGTTCACAAGACCACTGCCTCCCAACTTTCTCGGAATGTATAGTCGCTTTATAGATGAATTTGGATGCAGACATCGGAATTTGTCAATGTTCGACGTGTTAATCTATTCAGTCCATCAAAATCTGTTTCTGACCATTTAACAATGCCAAAAGAAGAGATCAGAGTCAGTTTGGTGTTTAAAAGTTTCGTAAGCCTCTTTTGGTACATAGTAGAAAAGTCCTTCTTTAACTGGTTATTGTTAAATTTCCCGTTCTGAGATATACCTAAATATTTGTAGGATTCTTCTGGTGCCATTTTCAGTATGTTATAGTGTGTTGAATGTTGACTATTGACGATTCCTTTCTGAATGCTATTGGTAGAGCATTTATCAAGTCCAAATGACATTTTGATATTCCTACTGAATTCTTCGACCATTATATTAATCATTATCTGTTTCAGTCTCCATAAAATTTTTTTTTTGGTTCAAGGGAAAAACGGTCCCCCAAGACAGAGCCCCGATTTACCATGGGAAAGCTATTTACTACCGGAGAGCGATAGGTATCCGGAGACATCGTTAGAGACACTTTAACCCTGTGCCATTCAGCTCCTCGCCACGATGGTTTCCACCTTAAGCTTGGGATTTTTTTTTCGGAAGTTTACTCCTCTCTGTTATTATTAATAATTGTGTGATGCAACTGTTTAAATACCTGAATATTTCCACAGGTCAGTAACATTTTCATTATATAAAAATGGGTCCGAACAACAATTTTTATAGAGTAGATAAAATAATGATTTTGACCAATACCAAAATAATTTTATTCATTGTTTTGGCCAATAACAGTTTCATTCATTAGCTATTTCCCTGAAATTTCGTGATAACTTGAAATTGTCCGAACAATTTTAACTTACAAAATTCTCCGTTCGATCTAGGACATAAAACTTTACAATTTCATAACACACACTCGAAATTTTACGTTAAAAACTCGACGTTTTATAATTTAATTTTATAAATGTACAGAAATAAATGAATCGTGGATTTAAATCATAAACTTAAATGTCCGTCTTTCGAGGCACCAACCACGCCCATTATGAAAGTTAGCACTAATTTGACTAATAATTTTTGATTTGATTTATATGGATAAAAAATTAATGACGCACGGGTAATCTTTTGGCGTTTCAACTGCATGTGAACCATTTTCTTCAAAAATCTTTATAAAAATCTGCAGATGCCAAGTCAGGAGATATAGGCGACCACAATAAATTTCTAGAAATCAAACGATAGGGTTAAATGCGCCAGAAAAAAAAATGCGCCAGAAAAAAAAAATTCTGTTTGGAAAGCAAAATAAACACAGTTTATCATCTAAACGATCCGCAGTTTCTTTTCTGTCTCTGTGTTATTAACTGTTTGTCATTATTTTGTTAGAGAAACAGCGTGTTTCTGATTGTGTAAGCTATGTAGGTCACACATTCAATTTACACCCCTTATTTGCACCCCCTACCCCTAAAAGCTAATAAATTGATACGAGTAAAGACCCTGTTTTCCTTCCTACCGGATTTTTCGTTTACTTGGTCATTTTCGATCGGGAAAGGGACAAAACTGGAAGCCCTCAGAATCGATATGCCGTTACGATAATGGTGGACAACATGCTCTTGTCCGTTTCGGTCATTCAACTATAACCGGAATCAAATGGGGTGTTATGCCCATTTTTCCGATGAAAACATCGAACCGCTTGACTGTGTTTCAAAAGGGATTTTCACACTTTTAACCTGCCGTTTAAACTTTGACGTCGATCTCGGTTTAAATCGCTTATCTGGATATCTTCAGGCTGGTTGTGGTCTGCTCGTGTTACATAATTGGTTAGAATTCAGGTTCTACAATTATTTTATTCCAAATTTATTTGTTTTATTTTTTTTAACTACTGCATTGGAAAGGTTATCTTAATTTCTTTTAATACGAGGGTTGCTATTTATGTATCCGGAATAATAAATAAAAATGTTTATCTGGAAAATGGTTTTATTGTTTTTTTTTAATATTCTTTGCGATATCGATACAGTTTTGTATACGTTTGAACCAATTTTCATAGCACTTTTTCCATTCTGATTGAGGTATCTCCAAAACATCTTGAACGCATCAACCGTTTCTTTTTGCATCGAAAATCGTTGACCACGTGGTTTATTTTTCACGGACGGGAACAAGAAAAAAATATTGGGTGCCAAATTAGGACTGTACGGCGGATGACTTATCAATTCGATGTTTTAATCGGTTAAATAGTGAGTTGTTCGCTTCGATGTGGTTCGAGAGATCGTGTTGTCATGGTGAAGAATGATCCTGCTGCCCTGGTAGTTTTTTCTTATATCTTCAAACACCTCTGGCAAACAAATGATTGTGTACCATTCAGATTTAACCGTTCTTTGATTATTTAATGGCACTTCGAAGTGCTTCGGCGCGAACAACTTTTGTTGGATTTGTCTCATTTTGAGATATATAGTCGACTGCTGTTTACTTTCGAGCTAATATAGATAGATCAAAAATTCGTACCTGTGTAGATGTTATACACGGCTTTTCACGCACCACGATTGTATTTATTGAGCATTTATTTGCACCAATCGAAACGTGTCTTTTTTGAGCGATTGTCATATTATGCGGAATCCAACGCTTACTAACCATTTTCATGGCTAAATGTTCATATAAAATCTTGTATATGCTTGTCATACTAATGCCCAGGGATGCTTCAATCTCATGCTATGTCGCATGACGATCTTGCTTTACCAGTTTGCGCACATTATCGATGTTTTCTGGTACAATAATCAATGTAGGGCGACCTCCTTTAAATTCATCTTCGATCGAACGACGACCACAATTGAATTCACTAAACCAGTAATAATACAGTGGTTTTAGATGATGCTTCATCGAAGAAAGTCGAAGTGAGCTTATCGATGCACTGTTGTTATATAGATAATCCATGTCGAATATCATAGTAAATCATCGCACGAAAATTCTTACGAGTTAATTCCATTTCTTGAGTGGGATGAAACTTTCAAATCACTAAACAACACATATATCGTCCTTATTACAAAACGTTCTGAGTAAGTATACAATCAACAATGTCAAACTTTACGATATATATCTCAGATGGCGCCTAGCGACATCATTGTTGCCAATTTCGGATACATAAATAGCAACCCTTGTAGTAGATCCTCAACTTAATTGAGCAGCAACTTATAAAGTAGCACAAATTTAACTTTCGAGTTAAATTCTCTCAATTTCATCACCTTTTAGGCAATTGTGAACAAAAACAACTTGTTGGTTTTGATGTGATGAAGTAATTGAGGCTTTTCTCGTCCATAAAAGTCTAAAGGGGTCAAGTCTGGAGAATACGGCGCGATAAAATCTATTATACATAAATTTTATTCCCACTCTTTTAACACATAAATTTAATATAACGCAACTACAACGAGAAATACAAAACTTTATTCTTGAAATCCACAAACTGAAAGAACAAAGTGCGAATTATTCAAGACAAAGAAGTCTTGTTAAAAAAATGAATTAAAAATGTGGGATTAATTTTGGATATATTGGGTGATTTTTTTAGTGTGTCTGAACTTCCGATAGGGGTCGGTGTCAAATCATCACGGTAATCATTATGGCACATCAAATATCTGGTAAATCATCATGGAACGTTAGAGCAATGCTTTCAAATTGTCGAAATTTATTACCAGAGAGTGTTCTGTGCGCCAAGCTTAAAGTCTTTTATGGTGCACATAATCGATCAACCGAGCAATGTATTCGTCCAAATATTGACAAATTCTGAACGCATTTCACGCTGCTCGATATTAAAACAAAAACAAGATAAAAAAGTGTGCGTTCCGAAGAAAAGATATGGATATGAAATATATTATTGATGAAGATACAAATTTATCAGTTCGTTAATGGGGTCGTTACTGGACAATAATCAATGATTACTTAATTCTGAATTTGAATAGTATTGATTTGGAGGAGATGTGGTTTCAACAGAATGGCTCCACATGTCATACAGCCAACACAACAATTGTATTATTATATTGGCCATCAAGATCATGTGATTTGAAGCCTTTAGATTATTTTATTTGGGGTTATGTTAAATCTTTGGTCTATGTCGATAAGCCAGCAACTATTGACGCCTTGGAAGTCAGCATAACTCGGACAATTTCGGACATAAGCTCCTAGTTGCTTGAGAAGTTGGTCGAAAATTGGATTGACACAATGCGCTTTGTCAGAAGTAGCCGCGGCCGACATTTGTCTGAAATTGCTTTCAGACATTAATTCCATTGAATGTTATTTCATATAAAATAAATAGTGTCAATGCATCTAGTTTGGTTGTTGTTTTATTTGAATTTAAAATTCGGACGCACCTATAGTTCTGGCAACAAAGAAACTGGTTCAAAATCATCATTAGCCCTATTTCAATGCTGGTGATGTATTTGTATTTAAATAATTATTAATGTTAAACTTAATTATGTTGTTATGTGAATACTTTATTTCATTCGGCCCATTTATCATTTTCAAAATTCTTACATGGCCTTATTTTCAAAAACGTTAGGGAGACTCCTGCACTAGAGTATAATAACGTAGATGTTATTACGAGGGTGTAACAAAATTATATGTGTTTTTTCCTTTGTTTATAAATAAGGATTATACTTCACTTACAGGAGGTTTAATTTGATTTCGATTTTTTTCTTCGAGAAGTAAACATTCCTTGTTCTGTATTAAAGTATTCAGAGACGGTTTTTAATAAAAACAAATAATAAGCAAATATATCAGTTGTTTAAATCATCACTTTACTGGTATAGATGTGTGAATGACATTCTAATTTGTTTTACAGGTTCTGATAGACAATTAAATCAATTCTTAACTCACATAAATTCTTTACATAAAACATTAAATTCACAGAAGAAGAAGAAGAAGATGATAAAGAAGCGGGGGGACCCACCATATCCTTGTCGACCGCCTGGCCCTGAAAGGGACAGACGGTGTCCCTCTTAGTCTTTTAAATAATTAATTAATTAATTAATAAGAAAATTTAAACTAAAAAGGTATTCACCAGAACCAAGACAGACAAGACTTTGGACGAGGTAAGATAAACAGTAAGATAACAGATAATGAAAGTGAAAATGCAATGAGAGGTGGATCCCACACAGTTTGGACAAAGTCCGGGAGGTACCTGAACACAGTTGAAGAAGAAGAAGAAGAGGAAGCAAAGTGGTCCCACCATAACCCTTCACCGTCTGACCCTGAAGGCGACAGAAGGTGCCCCTCTTGGTCGATGTTTATTAATTAATTAATTATTAATTGAATAATCGAGATCGGACCTTGAACGAGGTAATCTTAAAAGAAAAATTTGCTTCTTGTTCTGCTAGTTTCTTTATTTATTAAAGACAAATAATATTGCTATCCGATTCTTCGATTGGTACTGCTAAACAAAAAGGTTGAGGGCGGATCCCACAAGATGGACCGTGGTCCGGGAAGTACCAATAACCTTCCCTTATTTCCCCCTGAAAACTAAAGTTTAATTCAAATTAATGTGCACTAAAAATTTTTTGAACTCTACGCAGTGCCAATCCAATATCGTCCAGCGAAATACAATTCTTAAAAGAGAACTAAATTAACACAAAATAAATTTCCTAATTTGAAACAAAGAGTATATAAACTAACTGGTATCTTTCTAGCTTAAAGGACAAAAAGTATATAAATTAACCGACCTGAACTAAAAATGTTCTTTAAAAATGAAAAACAAAAATCCCTCTAACAGCCGGATTACTCCAGTCTTTCCGCCACGAAGCTTCCCAGCAGACTGATCTCATCCAGTTGTGCAAGCTTCGCCAATAATTGGTCCATCCGGAGTGGCCATCCTGGTCCCACACGGTTCCTGAGTTCTTCCTGTTGCTGAATGAAAGTTAAACATCTGAATATTCTGTATTCCGGGACGTCTGTTTTGTTACATGCCAAGCATCTTGCATCATCCAGTCTACCAATGCTGACATAATGCGACCTGAGTTGCCCATGTCCAGTCAACAGTTGAACGCTCTTCCTGTTAAAGTTCATGTGCACTTCCTGGAACGCAATGATGTCCGGGACAAAGCCGAAGGTCGTTCTTCCAGTCGAGCTGGAAACACCTATTTAGAGTTCTGTTGCGAAGTTCTTCCTTGATTCTTTTCTTGGACAAGCTCGGTATTCCAGGGATAACCCTATCATATCTGTTGACCAGTGCACCTCTTCTGTGGGTTCTTAGATCTGAAATCTCAAACAACAAATCCTCAATCGGAGGAATCTTTGCCAGAACAGAAGCCGCCGCCATTGACGTAGTAGTGTAAGCTCCTAGTATGGTGCGGGAGATGGTCCCCCTCAAGGATTCAAGCTGATGTAAGTTCCTGGCGTGTGAAATTCTATCCTCGAACAGTTGTAACCCATATGATAATATCGGGATCACCGCCCCATAGAAAATAGTCCGCAAAGAATCTGCGGGAACCGCATAAACTCGGTTCAGCGATCTTTTCAGAGTTTGAAACAAGGTCTTGCTCTTGACGCAAATGCTTTTGATGTGAGCTGTGAACGACAATTTGTCGTCCACCAGAATGCCTAAGTATTTGGCTTGATTCGATCTTTTGATATTTTTGAGGCCAATCTTGACCGTGGGATTCCTCGTTAGCTTCCTTCCGAACGCGAGATAGCAGGACTTTTCAGTTGAAATCTCGAGCATGTTGTTCCTCGCCCATAAGTCCACCACCGCTAATGCTTGGTTCATTAGCAGTTCCAAAGCAGGCCGACTGTTGTCCCCTACAACTATCGCTAGATCGTCTGCGAACGCTATAATTTCCATGTCTGGGTGGACATCAAACTCAATCAAGAGGTCGTCCACTAGCAGATTCCACATATTAGGGCCCAATTTGGAGCCCTGGGGGCAACCCTTACTCATGGTGGATCTAGCCAAGTCAGGTCCGATGTCCAATTTGACATGTCTATCTTTGAAATATGAGACAATAAGATGGAACAAGTGGCTAGGCAATCTTTTAGGCTTGAGAGCGTGAAGTACGGATGGGCACCATACGTTGTTGAAAGCACCCTTAATGTCTAACAGGATGGTCGCGGTGTATCTATTGTTACTGTTCTTTATTAAACCGGTGAATTTGCTTAAAGCTTGATCGGTGCCCTTACCCTTCACGAAGCCAAACTGGTTATGATGGTGAAAATGCTCTTCTTCTGAATAGAAGAAGAGTTGCTTTCTTATGAAGAACTCGAGAGCCTTTCCCAAAATGGGTAGGAGGGTGATTGGTCTGATAGAGCTTAGCTCCTCCGGGTTTTTGCCATATTTTGGGATGGTTATGATAACCCCCTCTTTCCATCTGGTCGAAAAGTAAGATAACAGAAGGACAGTTAAAGAAGACCAACATAATAGTATTACCTTTTTAGACTTAACTATTTCTAGAAAAGGCAATAAACATGATTTTGCAATTTTTCAATTATTTTGCAATTCTTATTCACAAAAGATGGCAGCATTTAACTCTGTAATACGTAGATTATTAAATATCCTTATGCTAATAGATAATTATAATATAGAATTGAATGTCATCAGACAGATCGATCGATCATTATAAATAAAATAATTAATAAAAATGTTATAATAAAGCCATTAATTTAATATATATTACATATAGGGGAAAAGTTACCAAATTAGTGTCAAGATATTTATCCAATATAAATATTTCTTTTAAGACAAACAATAGTCTAGGATGCCTCATTAAAAACAATAAAAATCAAACCAATAAACCGTATAAATCAGGAGTTTATTTAATTGAGTGCGGGTCGAGTTTGTCCAAAACTCTATGTTGGACAAACACGAAGATCTTTCTCTACTATGCGCAACGAATATAAAAGAAGTTATACTAGCAACAAAATAATTCTCATTATGCTAACCACCTAATGTTAGAAAAGCATACTTTCAATGATAATTTTATAATGTTACATAAGGGGAATAAATCCAAAGAATTAATCTTTTAAAAAGGAAAATGAAATAATTTATGGTTAGAGGCGCATCATCATCTAAGGCTATTTAACAATTAGGCCTACAGCTTAACGTGAGTTCCGAACCAGGGTCATCAGCTACCGACAAACCCAGGCCAGTACCCCTCTCAGGCTATCAACCATTGGTTATGTGCTTACCCATAAAGTCTATTAGGAAGCCTACCGACTGGTGAGTGACCAACGTAGAACACTTCTCAGAAGGTTTACCCAACTTTTGACTAGCGTGACTGAGGGGGAATTCGTTGTCGGTTTTTTCCAGACCACCGCGGTCGGTTAATCTTTTATAGAGCCTAAAAATTAATAAAAGAAAAAATTTGGATATTTTGCTAAATGACCAGCTAGACTTGAATGGTTCACCGTTATTAAACTTATATTGTCCTCCTAGACGTTGACAAAAAAATGGATTTCCCCACTATCATGTTTTATGGTATTATTAGGTCTATGGACACATTAAGTTGTAATTACTTTTCTCACTGTTAGTTTGTGTTTGAAAAAGGCACTGTGTGTGGAAACAATTGATATACTTAGAATTTTAAATATAGTGGAAATTTTTAGATATTAATCTTTGCTTATTTATTTAAAATGAATTTCCATCAAGTATCTGCTACTTCAGGTAAATTTAATAAGAACGTTAAAATGAGCGGAATACCTTTACATTAACTTAACATTGTTCAAAAAAAGTTTCAAAGCTACTGACACCGCCCGTGAAATTACGAATATCAATCTACACATATCAGCGTTGGTTTAAAAAGTTCCGGAAGAGAGATATGGGTCTTGAATATATGGGAAGATCAAGTTTCTTATGGTTTCTTCAGCTCAATTTGAAATAATACACGCTGTTCTAGTCGAAAAATATTCAACTTTGATCAACTGTGCCGACCGCGGCGGTCTAATGGGTTAGTCACCTGCTTGGCAATCCAAAGGAATTTTCCATATGAGAGAGTGAATTATAGCTTTTTGATGTCAATGATATTTACCGAAGCCTTTTAATAATTCATACGAAAAATAAATTCATATAGGGGCATGTATATAAATTCATATAGGGGCATATAGGGGCGTAAAGTATTCGTTTATCTGACTATGCAACTAAGTTATGCAACCAGTTATACGAGAAAAGATTCAGTGGGATCCGGATCTTTGAATTGATTCGGAACCGGTGATCCGATTCTCCAAAACGATCCGTATTTTCCATCACTGCCAGTTGCTAAATAACCTTAGATGCTGATGAGCCTCTAACCGTAAATCATTTCCTTTCCTTTTGATCAACTGTAAAAAAGTTCCCCTGCAGCAAGACAACGTAAGACAACAGTCTTCACGGCTGATCATCTCAAAAATTAACGATTAGACTTTGAACTTCTTCCTCATCCAGCATACAGCCCCGACCTGGCTCCGTGGGATTTCCACTTGTCTATTGTTCATGTTTTGCGGGAAAGAAAACAGGAGTGAAGAATAGGTAAAGACTGGCTGCCTGGAGTTTTTCGCCTCCACGAACTTATCTTGGAATCGAAGAGGAATAGAGTTACTGGTTCAAAAGATTGAGCTTATCGAAAACAACGGCCTATATTTCGAAGTATACTCTCCAGTATAAATTATTTAAACAGTGAACAGCTAAGTACCTCAAAAAACGCAAACATTTTTGTCACTCTAGTAATTTATAATTCATAGTTTAAAGACGAACTTAAATTTCATATCTTGATGATGCAATCGTAGTAAGGAAAACGCCGGTCGATATATCACCACCATGTAATTCGGTGTTTTAGGAAAATCTTCCTTCAGGTTATGAAGAATTTTCTCTAATGTGCGTAATAAAAGCCCTTAAAGTGAAACACGACTGTGTGATAGTAGTATTTTCCACGCGCTGAATAACCCGAGCTGGTTGGCAGCTCCAAACAATCTAATAATTAATGAAGGAGGATGACATAATTTCTTATGTCGCTAACAAAACACATGCCAAGACAGGGAAACTGTTGCGACGGGCACATAATTCACTTAGAGGCCCGCGGAGGGGGTTGATATATCCGACGGCTGTCAAGTGGGTTTATATTTCGCGGTAAATTTTAGCAAATTAACCTCAATTTCTTGTTTTTATGATACTGGCGGGGATATTATCGATATTTTCATTATGGGAATTATTTCAGTAATATTTTATAACGTCTTAATATCAGAACGTCTCACAACGTTGCCCGATATCCAAATTCTATGTTTTTCTTTCGGCCCATTGGTCTTCTCTTGGGTCTTTGTGATTCGTCGCTTTAACTATTCTTTCTTTTCACGAATTTTCAAGTCCTTCTCTCTTTCTGCGGTATGAAGGAACCCATTCCATAATCAATTTGAATATCTTAGCTTCATCCATCCTTTGGATGGATGGGCAACTCACAGCATCCTTGGTATTAACTTATATTTACGAGAAATTTTTTTGATAAATTATTACCAATTTTGAGTCTTGATAATGAATTATTGTATAGGTTTTTCTGTGATTTTAATAGCGTGTAAATGTTAGTTTCCTCAAATATGCTCTACAATTTCTTTACAGGCACTGTAAGCTTTTTGGATATCAATATACATACAAGAAGTATATTTCTTTATTGGTGTATATGAACCTATAATAACATAGATATTATTACCAGGGTATAACAAAATTATATATTTTTTCCTGTGTTTATAAATAAGGATTATATTTCACTTCCGGGAGGTTGAAATTGATTTCGACTTTTTTCTTCGAGAAGTAAACTTTCCTTGTTCTGTATTAAAGTATTCAGAGACGGTTTTTAATAAAAACAAATAAATAAGCAAATATATCAGTTGTTTAAATCATCACTTTACTGGTACAGATATGTGGATGACATTCTAATTCTTTACATAAAAACATTAAATTCGCAGTTGCAGAAGAGCAACATAATAGTATTAACTTTTTAGACTTAACTATTACTAGAAAATACAATAAACATGATTTTGCAATTTTTCATAAACATTCTTATTTACAAACGATGGCAGCATTTATCTCTTTTATACAAAGATAAGTATTAATATACTACATGACCTAGAAATCCGAACACCCAGCACACACAGAAATGGCTTAGCATGACCCATTTTCAAGTACCAGTTTGTCCTTTATATTAACGGATCATTGAAATTATTTGTACCTTACTTTGGAATGGACAATGTAGAAGTTACCCCAAGGCCGTAGAGGGAGTATTTCCATAGTATTCTACGGACCTTTAAGGGCAGTTTTATTGTTTTCTATAGTTTAGTTTGTTTCCTTCTAGCTTACAGTATAGTCAAGTGTTTATATCGATGTTATATAAAATGGCAAGTTCTATACGTCGATTTTGTTCGACTTATAATATTATATATGCGAACGATATATTTTAAAGTCACAGGCTAGATCTATATCTTAGGAAGTCAAAAAAGCCTATGTTTTATATTTTAAGTGCGAAATTGGAGACCAAGATAAAAGTTGGGCTCCTCATGTTTGCTGTGTGAGTTGTCAAGCAAATGTACTGCAGTGGATGCATGGATTGTGTGAATGGATCGTGTGCAGTGGATGCATGGATCGCAAAATCGCAAAAAAATCTATGCCGTTTGCTGTTCCTACGTTGTGGAGAGAACCTACTGGTCATGTAAGTTATTGCTACTTTTGTGTCACTAAAAACAGAAGGGATTTCAAAAAAGGAAAAGGGACAAAATTCAGTATCTAAATTTGCCTTCTGCACTTAGGCCAGGCCATCTGGACAACATGTTTCCCGGTGATTCTAATTCTTCAACAGGATCTGATCTACAAGTTCCTGAGAACACCAGTTGTGATCCAACAATTTTAACAACTGCCAGTGAACCTCACTTAATAACTCAGAATTAATTAAATGATATGGTACGTGACCTGGGATTACCAAAACAAAAATTGGAATTTCCTGGTTCCAGACTTTTACAGTGTCTTTTACTATTAAATAAAAATGCAAGAGTCACTTTACCGAAAACGGAATGTAATAATTTCAGGTTTTTATAAAATGGAAGGTTCGCTATGTGCCTGTTGTGATACTGATGGTTTAATGAATGAGCTTAATATGGAACATGTACTCTCCGAGTGGCGTATTTTCATAGATTTATCGATATACAGCCTAAAAGTAGTCTTGTTCATCATGGTAAACTTAAGACTTCATTTGAGACCACAAATAAAAAGCCTAACGGATTAATGTCTGGGCTACGAGGTGTGCAAGGAAACACCACCGCGCCCAATCCATTGATGTGGAAAACGTTGATTCAAATGATTTCGCACTGCAAATTAAAATGCGGTGGCGCCCCATCTTGATGAACTAGAAGTCTTGTGTTAAAATTAGAGATATATCGTCCAAAAGTTAAACGTTGCCTCGTCACTAAAAAATATCTTTTTCAGGAACATAGGGGTCTTCGTTTTCTTTATGTAGTAGATTTTGACAAAATTTTGAACAGACGAAAAATGGTAGGGAAACAATTTTTCTTTATGGAGAATCTTTGAAACGGTAGATTTGCTAATTCCTGTAGATGCCTACAAATGCCTAGTGCTTAGTTCAGGATTTTCCGCGATACTAACCAAAATAGCCTTTTTTTTTGTTCTAGCATTATACGTTCCGGTCGTTCACCAGGATTGTTGTAATAAAACGAACCTGTTTCACCTAACTGATTGAAAATTCTTTGAAAAATTTGTTGATCTCTGATGGTTCGGTTTGGGTAGAGCAGTTAGTCTAACTGCAGTGCGATTTTACTTGTGCATAAACGCAAAGCATTTCCCTTAAATCACGGTTAGGAAACTGTGAAGTCTGAGCATTTTTTACAAGTTATTTAATACCAACTCAAGACTGGAGAAACTTATGTCCACCTAAGTGTAATAGGAGAGATAGAAAACAATGACAGTTGTCATCGAGACGTAATAATTTGTACACAACATTCAAGTTACACTTTGTGAATTGCATATATTTCAGCCATCGACAAGATGTGCAAGGGAATATTCGAACACGAATATCTCGCAAACGGCGTGAGATATCGATATTGACCATGGGTACCTTTTTTACGTGGAAATTATGACTCTTCTCTATTTTGAAGTCTCTAGTTTGAAGAAAATATTCCCAGCCTTATAGGATAAAAAAATATGAGCGAGTTAATTCTTTACAAAGTAGTTAGCAAGCGCCCTCTAGGAACTAAGCTCAAGCTACAAGCTTTGAAACCCATTATCCCGATTTTGAACCTACTATCTTCAACCGTTTTAAAATTATCTCAATTTTTCGAAAATTTAGTTTCACTTTCAACACTCAACGTATTTTTTTAATAACTAACTATATATATATATATATATATATATATATATATATATATATATATATATATATATATATATATATATATATATATATATATATCCACAATCTCATATGGAACAAACAGCAACCTGCGTCTCCGTCTAAATGAACATTTTGTTAGATGCTTGATTGGGGACGAGGCCCACCCATCTCTGCTATATTATCAATATGCAATTATTATTCTCGTTCTGAACTCAGCTTAAGCTGGTCCATATTACAATGCCAAAATGAGAAAGCAGTTCAGCTCCCCTCACTTAGCATAAGATTTTACGAACAATGTGGCGTGTCTGCAAGAGCACTACACGTTGTCCTACTATGGCAATCGATTTTGAGATACCAAGGTTCTTCAACTCTTTTGAAAAGTTCTTATTTATTAGGCCTTCGGCGGATATAACGAAAGGCACTATCTTTACCTTATGCAGTTTCCACTGGTTTTTCAAATCGTATGCCAGGTTTTCATACTTAGTGGTTTTCTTCAACTCGTTTTCCTGATATTATGAGAAGGCGACACTGCGATGTCAATTATAAAAACTCTTTTCTCCTTTTTACTAATTAGAACAATGTCTAGTCTATTATAATCGACCGTTCGATCTGTTGTGATTGATCTGTCCCAGTATAGGATTGAATTAGATGATTCCAATACGGGAGAAGGTGAGTACTTATAATATAGAGCAGGTGCGTTATCTAATAGCGAATGATTTAATGCAATTTGCTAATGTATAATTTTCGCCAGCTGACTAATTATTATTACTCATCCTTACTGTAGAATCTCAGCTCATGCTGGCCGATATTCCAATGCCAAGATGAAAAAGCAATTCAGCTCCTCTCACCCTAGCATAATATTTTACGAACAATGTGACACGTCTGCAAGAGCACGGCACGCTGTCCCACTATGGCTCTCGAGGTTCTTTGAAAATCTCTTACTTATCAGACCTTTGTCGGATATAACGAAGGGCACTGCATCTACCTTACTCAGTTTCCACTGGTTCTGGAAGTCGTATGCCAGATTTTCATACTTTGTGGATTTTTCTATCTCAGTTTTTCTAATGTGAGATAGCGGCACTGCGATGTCAATTATAAAAGCCCTCTTGTCCTTTTTGTTGACTAGAACAATATCCGGCCTGTTATAATCAACCGTTCGATCAGTAGTGATTGGCCTGTCCCAGTAAAGAATGGTATCGGATGATTCAAGTACAGGAGAAGGCGAGCACTTATAATATGGGAGGTGCGCTTTCTAATAGCGAGTATTTTTTTGCAATTTGTTTATGTATAATTTTTGCCAGCTGATCATGCCGTCCTAAATAAGCATTAGGAGCAAGGGCCGGGCAACCGCCAATAAGGTGCTCAATTGTTTCCCCCAAAGTACCGCATTTCCTGCACTTATCGACTACGTCCAAATGCAGTATGTGCTTTTCATAGTTTTTTGTTCCTGTTACCCTATCTTGAATAGATATCGCGAAACCTTCTGTTTCTGGGTACAAGAGTCCATCGGTCAGCCACTTCAGAGACAATTGTTCGTCAATGGTGTCATCTTCGAGTGACTTAGGAAACCTTCCATGCAATGTTTGTCCTTTCCATTCTCGAACGCAATCCGTAAGTGTTGTTCTGCTATCAATACGATTTTGTTTATTTAGGTTCAGTGAAGTGAAACCCCGGTCCTTATTTGCAACCAATTTCATTAACGTACTGTTTGAATCAATGAAGTGTTTTCTCAGTCTATTTTCTTGATTGAGACAGATAGTATTGATATCATTCTTTCACTATGAGCTTTTTTCCTTTCGTCAGATCAAGTTGTTCCGGTCTTCATACATTTTTTTCTCTGGCCAACCTCCCAAACGTTTATATTGTATCTGAAACACTTTCTATCCTGAATTTTACATTGTGTAATAAATTGCTGATATTAGGTCCTCTTTAATTGCAGCAATCAATTTAATTGTTTCTATTTTAGCTCTACTCCTATTTTCATAAAATTCAACTATTTGTCCCTACTCCTACTCCCGCCTACTCGGATTCATCCGATGTGTCCGAAAAACTTTAGACTTCTTTTTCTCATATCGCTATGTGTATCTGTGTATTGTTTGATATATATATATATATATATATATATATATATATATATATATATATATATATATATAAAGTAAAAGTAAAGTGTTTGGGTTAGAGGCGCATCAGCAACTAGGTTATTTAGCGACTGGATCTACAGCTTAACGTGGGTTCCGTGGTTCATCAGCTTCCGACAAACCCAGGCCAGCACCCCCCTCGGGCTATAAACCCTTGGTTATGTGCCTACCCATAAGTCTATCAGGAAACCTACCGACTGGCGAGTGACCAACGTAGAACACTTCTCAGAAGGCATCCGGCCTTACCCAGCCTTTAACTGGCGTGACAGAAGGGTAATTCGTAGTCGGATTTTACACTCTTGCCTAGAAACAATCACAAACATTTAGGAAAGATAAACGGATACATATATATATATATATATATATATATATATATATATATATATATATATATATATATATATATATATATATATATATATATATATATATGGTATCCTAAAGCAGGCTAATATTTATATGAATAGGGTTCGACCCTTTTTGAGTTGAGTGGTATGCGAACGATACAAATGTAATTTTTTTTCCAGCAGAATAATTTGGGAAGCGGTTATTAACTGGAAATATGTTTTTGAAAATTTCGTTTTCTCTCTGTGTGTATGTGTGCAGAGTATCGGGTTTCCCCTAATTGCTCCGCCGGTTCGAGCCTTTGTTGTCACCGTTTTATGTTAATGGGGTTGTGCGAATGGGTTTATAATGAATTTAATGTGGCGATTACCTAAAGGCAATTAGTCCTGGCATGAATTTCACTGGTCAAACTCGTCTCGATATAAAATTGTTTCATTAAAACCAGTCAGGTGTATCAACCGCTTTTTTTGTAAAAAAAATGTTCCCCCGAAGACAACAACAATATATATAATTATGATAATAATGTTCTCTGTTATTTTTTCCCTCTGTAGTGTCGAACAATTTATTCGCATTTCATGATCTGTCTTAACTTGTTAATTTTAAGGCTAGAATATATATATATATATATATATATATATATATATATATATATATATATATATATATATATATATCCTTTTTTCCTTTTTGCTTTTTTCCAAATTGTGAATTAGACAATATTTTTTTTAATTTAGTTTGAAGGTTCGGTAGTTGTTATTTTATGTTGATTACATAGGTCAATAAATTAAAACTTTTTTGAGGTAGCACTGATGAAAATAGGTGTATATGAAGCATTTTGTAGTCTTAAATGCGAAAATGATAAGCTAATTACTGTAAAAAGTACAGTTTTGTAAAAAGTTCAGGGGATCGGTGGTGGGAAAAAAGGAGACGACTTTTTTTTACAATCTAATATTTATTTAATATAAATCAAAAGTGTTAAATCTACGCAAATACATTACTGAGGATTATATGAATAAAAAATATATTACATGAGATGTTGTAAAGCGACAAAAACTTTCACTTTTTCTTTCATGTTCTCCAGCAGTATCTCTTTTTAAAAACCAGCAGTAATCACCCTACATAGACGGATTCCAGAGTCCATGGTATCTTGCTTCATCCTGAAGTCCTGGTGAAACCTTTCTCCTTGCTCGTCGTTTACTGCATGCAAAAGAATCCAAATGGGAGTGTAAAAAATGCATTTTTGAGGACATGTGACACCATAGTATTTCACTATACAGTCACAAAAAGTCTTTCACTATACTTACAAAACACTTCCAACCTGCCAATTTGTTTTTATTAAATTTTTCTTGAGCACGGAAATCAGCTAAAAGCTGCCTTATTTGAGGTCCAATAAATATATTTTCTTTTCGTTTTGCATTACTTAACTGAGGAAATATTTCTTTTAGGTACTTGAAACCCTTACCTTTTTTGTCCATGGCTTTGACAAAGTTTTTTATTAGTCCAAGCTTAATATGGAGAGGCAGAAGGAGCACCTTTTTGGGTTGGCATATTTTATGTTTGAAGTACCAGGTTTAAAAGAAGTTAGATGATGCCAATCTTTCTTACTCTAATGCTCTTTTTTTGCCCTACTGTCCCATAGACAAAAAAACAGCAATATTTTGTAAAACGCTCTTGAAGTTCTAGCAATATACCTATCACTTTTAAAACCCATAAATATCCCACTGTTGCATTCAGAAGGTACATATTCCATATTAAGTTCATTCATTAAACCATCAATATCACAACAGACACATAGCGATCCTTCCATTTTATAAAAACTTGAAAATGTTATATTCCGTTTTCGGTAAAGTGAAGCACTTGCATTTTTATCTGACAGGTTCCACTGTTGAAGTCTGAAAACAAAGAGTTCCAATTTTTGTTTTGACAATCACAGGTCACGTACCAAATTATTCAATTCATTTTGAGTCATTAAGTAATTTACTGATACTTGTTAAAAATGTTGGGTCTCAACTGGTGTTCTCTGGAAGTTATCGATCAGATCCTGATGAATAATTAGAATCACCGGGAAACATGTTGTCCATGTTTAAAAGCGCAATCGGTACTGGTAGTTCCTGGCTATGTCGATCTGGTCTAAGAGCAGAATGCAAATTTGGCTACTGAATTTTGTTCCTTTGCTTTTTTGAAATTCCTTCTGTTTTAGCGATTCAAAAATAGCAATCACTTACATGGTCAGTAGGTTCTCTTCACACTATAGGAATATTAAACGGCATAGAATTTTTCTTGCGATGCATCCATGCACTACATTTACATGACAACTCACACAGAAAACTTGAGGAGCCCAACTTTTATCTTGATCTCTAATTTGGCACTTAAAATATTAAATGTAGATTTTTTGACTTCATCGGAATAGATCTAGCTTGTGATTTTAAAATAAATCGTCCGTATATCTAACATAACATACCCGCTGGATTTTTACAAAATCGATGACTAGAACTTGCCATTTTATATAAAATCGACTTATATACTAAAATACTTGACTGTACTGTAAACGAAACAGAAACAAACTAAACTATAGAAAACAATAAAACTATCCTTAAGGGGCGAAATCTCTCTAGACGCCTCAAAATGAGTTATTTTTCAGAAGTGTTTTAAAGGTGATAAAATAATTGTATCATTTTGAAGTTTTAACATCATTATTTTTGTTCTTTGAAGAGTATACAATTATTATTATTATTATTATTATTATTTTATAAAATAGCGGCTCAGCAAATGTTTTTCTCGGCAGTCTCTGGCGGGAGGTCCAAAAGTGCTGCACTCGTTACTCTTTTTCTATTCATCTGAAACAAAAAAAGAATCCTTTCTGTTTCTGATATATGCACGAGAAGGATAAAACTATAAAAGTATAAAAAAGTATTAAATTCATAATTAAGTAAGCTTTAAAACAAAAAATGTTTAAAGTTTGTACTATTTTTTCAACATTTTTAGATACAAACTTTAGATACATCCTTCCGATAATGATATAGAGAAAAGTTTTTGAAAACACAGTTTCGAGATAATCGCATTTAAAGCTTCAGTACGATAAAACGATTAGTTTTAGTGACTTATCGATGAATCAACGATCCCAAGTGCATGTAATAGACCTTCAGCCTCTTCGAAAACCTGGTTTTCTTCAGCCTTCTGCTGTTTTCGGGTTCTACGAACTGCTTTTGTCTTGGAAAGACTCCTTCGGTTGTCTTGTTACTCGCGCCTCATCGGTGGTTTCAGCGAAGACTTTGACATAGGTGCCGATCATTATACTTGCACTATACATATAAATACACTTGCACTATCACTTGTACATGACCCGAAACTTTCTCCGTGTTTATCAGTAAATTGATTACCTGGATAATGCCTTTTTGTAGAATTTTTCGAGTGATATTATATAAGAACATAAAAAAATATCTTAAGTAATATAAAAAGCACTGGAATGTCTATATATCGTATTAAAAACAATAATTTTATAGATATAAACAATGTTAAATTATTATATTCAGATAAAAAAAATAAAAAATTGGACCTACCTGAAATATTGATAATAAAAATATCCTTTAGAAATGGTCATTTAATAACAACTCATGGCCAGCTAAATTTCTAAAATGCTCCGGTAATAGATATTGAAAAGAATATCCCGGTTTTTACCTGCCGATATTTACAGCTCGGCATCTAAGGTTTGGATGCACAGTAGCCTAATGGCCTAACGCCTCAGAGCTCATTCTAAGCAGTGCATATGTCGTGCTAACATCGGTGAAGTACTGTACATTCACAGAACTCTTCGTTTTCTGTCTCTATTAGACAGTGACCCCCACTCACTCGTTTGCGCATTTCAGAGGCCAAGATGCTGATTAAGCTGTCTGGGTTGCCCTATGCGGGCTCCGGCGCGCTCGACTGTATGTGCGATAACTCCGTAAATATTTAATATTTTTATTTTTCCTCTTGCCAGTATACTCTCAATATATTATATTTTCGAAATATGAAAAAAATAGATTTTTTGAAATTTTTTAAAGGGATTTTCCCCTAAAAAGTTCGTAGAATACTGTGGAAATACCCCCTCTACCGTCTTGTGGTTATTCCTACTTTGTCCAGTCTAAAGTCAGATACAAATAATTTTAATGATATGAGGAAGAAGCAGGTGATTGAAAATGGGACGTGCTAGGCCATTTCTGTGAAAAGATCTAGCACGTGGTGTTTTAGGCTTTGATATCCTCGTAGACGACATCACACCATCTCTTTCTATGCCTTTCCTTTATTCGCTTCTCCGGTAGTTTTGTCGAAAGCCAAAGTTTTTCAGGTTCATTATAATGTCAGGTTCATTATAAAGTTAAACCAAACTTGAATAGGTTTACTACTAAACAGAAAACTGTTACCTTCACACAAAATAAATTACTTTATTTAACTTCTGTACTCGCGTTTCGTCAACCATGATAGTATCATCAGGAGATGATTCTGATGATGCTGACATGGATTTAGGTCGGTTGAAGTTTCAACAACTCAAAACTTGATGCAGCAGCGTTGCTCGAAATTGTTGTTACTCATTTTCAGAACGCACTAGAAAAATCGGATTCACGAAAATAATTGCTACGGACCACCAAGTGACTGTAGGGAGTTCCAACTCGCACTGGAGATGCATCAGATGTTGGTCTGTCTCCCCTCCAAAGAGCCCAGACAAAGCTACACCTCTGGTTTCATTATTTTATTTATACACTTTATATTAATTCATTGCTCTATTCCTTTATAAAATCTTTTGTGATACTGTACGAATTCCAAGATTTTTTAAATGATAATTAATACAAATTTGATATTTTAATAAACCACCGTGTAATCTAGGACACTGTGGAACGAGGACGACCCTGAAGGGTGTCATTACATAAATTGCAGGATTTCTACTGGCCTTTACGGGAGCGTTTCTAAATTATCCCTGCGACCATCTGGCCGACCATTCGCCCAGCAGTAATTGTTTATGCGGATTTAGTGGATATAGAGTGTGATATGATCGGGGCACTTAAAAGGGTAAACGAGAGACTTTGAAGATTAAGTTGATGGGGCCGGTTGGGATTTTATAATTTTATTTCCCAGGAAATATACTCCTGCGAGACGTCTTATTACCTGACGGACCCGAAAATAATTTTCGGAGAATTCCTGTAATTTACACTTATTAACCCTCCAACAACTAACTGCCCGGACAGACTTCGTTCTGTCAAAAGTTAATAGTAAAAATGAAATAAGTATTCCCGAGTGATCACGTTATTATATCTCAACAATAAACGACGATTATTTACAAAAATAAGTTTTGTATTTCGTAGAGTGTAATACTTTATAAACTTGATGATATTCATTCTAATGATTTATGGTATACAATATTTTTTGTTTGGTTACTTGGCGCGTAAACAAATAAAGCTAACGGTTTCCCAACGCGAGAGCAGGCAACATACAACTGTCCATGAGAGAAGCATGGATTTTCAAGATTAATGCCGCAAAGACTTAAAGACTGACCCTGTGATTTATTTATGGTCATTGCGAAAGCAAGCCGTACTGGAAATTGCAGTCGTTTAAATTCAAATGGTACGTCAGTTGGTATCATTGGGATGCGGGGTATCAACACTTCTTCTCCCTTATTTTTTCTTTTAGAATTGTTGCTTCGATTACATTGTTAAGTAAATTTTTCGCTGATAGCCGTGTGCCGTTACAAAGACGCGGTGGGTTAATATTTCTTAAAATTATGACTACCGATCCTACTTTCAGTTGAAGATTATGGGGTGGCAATCCTGGCAAATCCAATGAGTTTAAAAATTCTGGTGGATAGTTGACGACATCAGCTTGATTAGTTGCACAATCAACTGATTTGTATATCTTTAATTCACCGGCAATTTCATTTTGAATTTTTCATTTATATCCGTGTTTTTAGCAGCTAATACAGCACGTTCGCTCAACCAAAAATGATCGTTGTAATTTTGAGCGACGTTTGGGAACACCTTTTGTTTGAGCTCGGTTGTTGTTTCAGTAAACTGACAAAAATCGACAGGAAATGTAATGCAGCCAGCCGAATCATTAACAGGGATTTTGCCATTACCAAGATCAATGGGTTGTTTAGATAATATTTCTCCATATCGATCATTTTGCAATTCGACACGCATATTCTTACTTAAATTTAGTATCTTGACGTATTTCCACAAAATAGAGGAATTTAAAAATGCATTGAGTTCATCCGCTAGCGTTGACCGTGGAATCACTGGTAATGTTTGACGGAAATCTCCTGCTAATAAAATCATCGCTCCACCAAATCGGTTTTGATCTGTCTGATGCCCCCAAAGATTTTTTATGTGCCATCGTGCATTCATCCCACACTATCAACTTACATTGCTGCAAAACCTTTGCCATTGCTGTGTTCTTCGAAATGTTGCAGGTCGGAGTTTCATTACATTAAATATTCAATGGTAACTTTAGCGCTGAATGGGCTGTTTGACCGCCTTCCAGTAATGTGGCTGCAATACCAGATAAAGCAAGTGCGAGTGCTATTTCATTTTGTGAGCGAATTGTTGCTAAAATCAATGAAATCAAAAAAGTTTTTCCTGTACCACCTGGAGCGCCCAAAAAGTAAATTCCCCCAGTTCCATCAATTACAACTTTCATAAGTGATTAAAGACAGATATTTTTATTGTTGGTTCAACAGCGGAACATTTATTCTAACTGATTCCCTTAAATCATCGAGATCATAGCGTTTTTCACGTCGCAAACTCTTGATTAAAAGCGTCGTGCATTGGGCGATGACCATGCCTAATTGAGATAATTCTTTGTTGACATCATCAAGCACATGTCTTCAGTTATTATAATTGCATCGTTGTAAATTTTTTCTATGTATTGTAAATGTATATTCCCTGTTCTAGTGCGCATTTTATGCAAGATATCGTCACACATATTATCTTTGTATTTAATCCATAAATCAATTGGTTTTGACGGGAAGCATGTCGACATAATTATAGAAAACAATGTTCGAATTTGCTGAGGTTTTGAAGAAATTACATCATCATTTAAGGTTTGATCCCAATGGGAATCATTTTCTAACAATTGCAAACGCTGACAGGCTTCTCTGTAAGAGCCACATAATTCACTATTTACAGTTCGTAAATGTTGGAATGATGTTGGGCCCCGAACATTGACTAACAGTAATCGCAAATAGAAACACTCACTATTGCTTGGATGGACTGAATAAATTCGACCAATGGCATCAGTGGAATATACATTGCGGTAGCCTGGAACTGGATTTCCTTGTTTCCGTGGTTGAAATTTTTTTGAGGATTGATTCCAAGTATAATATTTTGGCAGTGTTCGGGCAAAATCATCCGTCTGACACATATCAAAAAAACTGGTCAAGGTTGTAGATGGTGGTTGAATAACTCGATGTAGTACATTCTGTGCTGTAAAATATACTCTTTGGCCATTTTCTAAGTGGACTGCTAAGTGAACACTACAGTGGGGTATCTTTCATGAATGGGAAAAGAAAAAATGCGCCAAATTGCTTCATTACTGCTAACATAACGGTCCATTTGGTAGTGGTTAACTTCATCAATGGAATTCTCAGCACTAACTCCCATCACAGCCATATCACTTCCTTTTGTTACTAATTTGCAAATGTATTTTATAGATTTGAAGGAATGGCAAGATTTAACATTGATGTGCGCCTTGAAAGTCTCTGATAGGATTGGTGAATAAAGAACAATCCAACGATTATCAATTTGGATGTTTTGTTGATTTATTTTTACAACTGTTGATCTTCCATTATCTGCAGTCGATCGGCGACGATATAGCGGATAGACATCGTCCCCGGTAATTGTTTCTGCTACTAATTCCCTTGGATACCATTTCGAACATTTACCATCTACCATACATGGTGAATTTGGATTAAGATTTCCACATGGGCCATGAATCATTTTTTAATAACAACTTCATGCAAACCTGGATCTACTTCAGGAATACATCAGGAATTTCAGCAGATATGATTTGATCAACTTCATTTGGTCTTATTTTCTCAATTAACCCCAAGATATGAGAATGAGGCAACCCATTGAACTAACTTTTTTATTAGTTTCAGCTACTTTAAATAAAATAATATTTTGATGACAGTCATTCAACAATAACATAATTGTAAACAAAAACAATCCAGTGACACAAATTTATAATTACCTGTATTGGGATTTATCATCTTGATTGAGAAATGATAACCATCTTCACCTTTCCAAAATAATATTGGATATTGTGATAGTATAGATGTAAAACAATATCACGGGCTTCCAGATTTTCTCCAACCATTACAATGCCAACTTCATCAATTGTTAGTGCATTGAAACGTCTTGCATGTTGTCCTATAGGAGTTTTATCAGATGGCATGTGATCCAATGCAGTTTTAAACAATGTAATCAACTGATTATTTTGATGAAACAAATTTTGTAATTCTTCTACAATAGACCTCCTCACCGATCTGTTATTTGCACAACGCTGATCAATTGCCTCTGTTGAATTTCCCATGAAATAAATTTGCAAGAAATTGTAGTCGCCATCTGACACCGGCAACAGCGATCCTGCTTTGTGATATATTTGTCCTTGTATCTTTAAATTAAATCAAAAAGTTATAGCTTGTAATCAAAAACATAACTTAAACCTAAAGTTATAGTTTGTAGACAAAAATAAAAAAAAAGTCGTGTTACGTTAAAAGTTGGCATGAAATTGTTACAAATTATATTTGTTGTCCCAAAGGAAACCATTTGAAAGCAGTTGTTATATTTTTGTATGTTTGTAAGGAAATGTATGGAATCAGTTTCAGTTCCTGAAACCACTGAGTACAATGGCTCTGGTCGTGGAACCAATGGCACTAATTTCACTTTTCCATTTGCGCAACACAATCCATTTGCTTGATTTTTGTATTTCAATGCCTTACGATATGGGCAAACTAAGTTCATAGGTCCAATAGCAACGCATTCGTAGGAACTGTAAAACACTGTGAAACATTGGAAGCAGTTCGAAGACGACGCGTTACACGTAACTTAATCCTTTCAATTTCATTTCGCTCTTCACGTTCATTTCGCTCTCACGTCCGATTAGATTGAAAGTTTGTTTGGTTTGTAGCATTTCGAGTTCTTCTACCCAAATTACACGCCCACGTTTTGGCGGCATGGGTCTAAACGTAATCACACGGAATACATAATTGGTTTTCAAGAGAAGTGAGAATATAAAAAAAAACCAAGAACCACCACGCACAGAAGAATTAGTTTTAAATTACACTATCACTATAATATTATTATAATATACTATATTACAACATTACTATAATATTGTCTTTGATTATTTCTTTCACATGCATAAATTGATATTCATACAGTCTAATCAACTTGAATGTATACCGTAAATAATTCAAACGCGCATTTGTTTTCTTTAGGTTGACGTTGACAATATACGTCAACTGTTTGACAGCTAGTTTTTATGTGAAAAGAAAATTGTTCGCCGTTCTCGAGTTTTGCGCTTTGTAACATTCATTTTTATTTATATAGATATTATTTCACAACATTGTGCAGTCTTGGTCTCACAGGGATCAAATGGTCAATCCGCGAGTTCTCACAAAAAATGCTGAACAAATACTCAAGCGTCGCAGCGACCTGCGTGGTTCCCACCAAGAAGATGCCCAGTAGATACTTTTTAACATATAAATAGTAAAAACACCAAGAGAATGTGTGCATTACTTAATATTCGAAGGGCTCGTTGGCATGAACAGTTGTTCTTCTTCTGGGAAGGAATTTCTTTAACCGTTGTTAAAATGCCTAATTAGGTTTGGACATCGGAGGTGGTGGTGAATTGTCGCTGGAGAATTCAATTCCAATAAGGCGGAGTCTTCTTTTAGATATATACAATATATAAAGTAGTACAATTAGTACAATCGATACTATGGTAAGTATAGTAAACCAATGGTTGTATTTGGTTACTGGTGATCGGCTTAATATTTTATCTAGTTTCTCTGAATATTGATTGAGTTTATGCTGGGCTATGTTTAAATCTTCAATGTCAGTCTTGTTTAGTTTCAAAGCTTTTAATTCCGGGACATATATTTCTCTGGGATATTTTTGTAGCAATCATATGGAATTAGATTTGGATGATTTCTATAGGTTATTTCTTTATATTTATCGATCGCATAATTGGGATGTACTCTTCTTGTTCCAATAAATGCATTATATTCAGGTTGAAGTTTAATAAGACTGTTGCTTTAATTATTTCAGATTTTGCTTTTCCTTTACCGCATTTATAGGTGACTGGTAGGGGATCGGAAACAGTTATTAACCAAAAATGTTGATCAATTTCGTAAACATTGTAGTCTCTAGCAAAAAAGAGTGTTGTTTGACAAGTTTTGGGCAATCCATTTAATTGTCGAAGTAACTGCGCTTCGCAAATCGCATCTCTGTGTATGGGATACGGAAGAATGTTGAAGCAGATTTTCATATTTCCAGGAATGGATTTGCAATTGCCTAAACTTCGTGGTGATACATACAATAATGAATCATCATCACGCGCAATATATTTGTGGGTAGTTGGTAATATATGAAAAACTCTTGTTCGGTTATTCAATACTGGAATTGGATAAAGATGATAAAGTGTGTAAATTTCTGGTTCGACAAGAGGGACTTTAAGAACAAATTTTAATTTAGAATCAGATTGACAAGCTTCTAATTCAATTATGTCAAAATAACTAGGGACACTTGAAGGGTAAGTTCTCAAATAATACTTTTTTGTATCTGCAATAATTTCTTTATATTTTTTGTCCACTGAGTTTGCGATTTGGGTTAATAGACTGATATGACAATTCACGTTCGAAAATTGTAGTAAATTATGGCGCAAAAATGCTTACGAGTTAATTCCATTTTTTGACTGAGATGAAATTTTCACTAAGCGACACAAATTCATGTATATATATATATATATATATATATATATATGACAAAACGTTCTGAGTTCTGGAAGAAAACAAAGGAATTAACAAAGCTAAACAGAAGCTGAGAAATAAAAGAACGCAAATATATGCTTTAAAGCGTGAGGATGGCACAGTGTGCAGGACGCGTACCCAAATGTTAGAGATTGTCAGAAGGTTTTATTCCCAATTATATGAAGATCAGAGCCAGTCAGGGACAGCAATACCCACGGAAGAACAATATATAATGCCAGATATCCTAGTGGAGGAAGTAACAAATGCTATAGAATTGATGAAGAACGGCAAGGCTCCAGGAAAGGATAGTGTAACTTTAGAAATGCTAAAAGCTGGTGGTCGGACGTTACATAAAACACTGGCAAAATTATACTCAAAATGCCTCAAAGAACAAAAAGTACCTGACTTATGGAAAAATGCAGAAGTGATCCTTTTACATAAAAAAGGAGCACAGGAAGATTTAAAGAACTACCGTCCAATAAGCCTCCTATCAGTGATGTACAAAGTTTTCACTAAGATAATTTCTAAAAGAATATTAAAAAAACTGAATGACGCACAACCAAGAGAACAAGCAGGATTCAGAAGTGGATTCAGTACAATGGATCACATCCAGGTTGTACAGCAGGTCATAGAAAGGCACAACGAATACACCATGCCACTGTGTTTGGCTTTTATCGACTACGAAAAAGCATTTGATTCCATCTCAAAGCATGCGATAATGGATGCACTGCTTAGCCAAGGTTTAGAGAGAGCCTATGTAAACCTATTAGAATCGATATATGATGGAGCTACAGCCACAATTCACCTTGATGATCTTGAAGTGGGAATTAATATAAAACGAGGTGTACGGCAGGGTGACGCAATATCGCCTATTCTTTTCTCGGCTGGCCTTACAGAAGTATTCCGTAAACTGGATTGGGAACAGGATGGTGTAAAGATCAATGGTGCAAACTTAAACCATCTTAGATTTACAGATGATATTATTCTCATTTCACAAGACCCAGAGGAGCTGCAAAGACGCATACAAGAACTGCAAAGGGCTGTCGAACCATTTGGCTTGAAAATAAACCTGAAAAAGAGTCAGGTTATGTTCAATAACTTCGCTCAGGACAGAAGAATTTCAGTTCTAGGAAGGGATTTAGAGATTGTGGACAGCTTTATATATCTTGGGCAGAGGATTTCCATGGAGGGGAATACCGCCCGGGAGGTGGAACGGCGTGTTAAATGTGGCTGGCAGGCATTTGGTAGGCTCAACATAGTGTTTAAGAGCAGACTCCCCCTTTGCCTGAAAAGAAAAGTATTTGATCAGTGCGTTCTACTCGTTATGACATACGGAAGTGAAGTCTGGACAGTCACATCGCAGTCAATTCAAAAACTTCGGGTGGCACAGAGGGGAATGGAAAGATGTATGCTTGGCATTACAAGACGAGACAGAAAGTCCTGCGCATGGATCAGGGAACAAACAAAAGTCTGTGACATCATTGGAAGAGTAAAACAGTTGAAATGGAGATGGGCAGGCCATATAGCGAGGTGATGGGACGACAGATGGACCAAGGCAATCCTGGAGTGGATACCGCTTGATCGCAAACGTCCGCGAAGAAGACCGAAAGCACGATGGATTGATGACATCGTTAAGTATATTGGACCCGAGTGGCAGAGGAAAGCCCAGGACCGTGAAGGTTGGAAGCATGCTGAAGAGGCCTTCATCCTGCAGTGGATCGATGCGGGCTGATGATGATATGACAAAACGTTCTGAGTACATATTCTGTCAACAATGTCAAACTTTACGATGTGGAAACTACATGGAAATATTTTTATACATTTTTGTTTTCTTTTTTGGGTCGATAACTTCAACAACCTTCCTGTAAGGTACAAAATACATAGTTTATTCAAGTCCACTGCCTTTTTTTTATATTATTTCAAATGTTTTTACACGTTTTTATACGTTTTACACATTTTTATACGTTTTACAAAACGTTTTACAAACATGAAAGTGGGCTCGTGGAGAATACTAAAACTATCCAAAAACAAGGATATCTTTTCCATGTTCCACGTAATAATTGTTGATTTCTTCAGCCACTCCCCAAAACTCAACAAGCATCTCCCGAGATCGGTTTCGGGCCTTAAGCCATCATTTCTTCGGGTGCTTCCTGATCATTCAACTCGAACCCGTCTGATGACGGTATAAGGCCAGAAACCGGTCTCGAAAGATAGTTACGTAGAGCATGGATAAAATTCTTGTTTTTGAATACATTTTTCAAACGTTTAATATTGATCTTTTATGTTTTTATTTTCTGGTGCATAAAACTTTTCTATACGGTATAAATTGGGATGGATTGATGACTTTTAATAATATTTTTTGCATGTAGTACGAAACAGGCAAAAATAGCATTCGATTCACCACTGAAAGTTTAACAAAGCGCATTGGTGACCCGAACAGACAGTCAATATTAATATTGCAAACGCGAGCCTTATCGGTTTCGTGGAACAAGCTGATTTCCGCAGTTAGATCCTTATAAACAATAGTTATTTGCCTGTAAATTGAATGTAAACATGCATATTGCATCACGATAAGTAAACCAGATTACTAAATCCATACTAATTCTAATGTATTTGTGCCATTTATCAATCAATTAGAAGGACATATAAACAGTAGCCTTCGTTTTATGACATACAAAAAATTAAATTATTGGCAACACTGTTTCTGTTTTGTTTGGTTGAGACTTTGTTAATTTTGTGCTACAGAGGTGTTTGTATTTATTCCGAAATGGATAAGATTGAAATGCGAACTATCATACCATTTGAGAACAAAAGCTTATTGTACTGTGTTATATTTTCGCATTTGAAAAGGCATTCTGTCTAGAAACAATTGTATATATATATATATATATATATATATATATATATATATATATATATATATATATATATTTATATATATATATATATTTATATATATATATATATATATATATATATATATATATATATATATATATATATATATATATATATATATATATATATATATATATATATATATATATATATATATATATATATATATATATATATATATATATATATATATATATATATAGTGGAAATTCAGATGTAAGTATCAATTCGTTTATTTAAAATTACTTTCCATCAAGTATCGGCTACCCGGCTATATATATATATATATATATATATATATATATATATATATATATATATATATATATATATCGGCTCTATATATATATATATATATATATATATATATATATATATATATATATATATATATATATATATATATATATATATATATATATATAGTGGAAATTCAGATGTAAGTATCAATTCGTTTATTTAAAATTACTTTCCATCAAGTATCGGCTACCGGCTTATGATGATAATATACGAGGGTCTTTAAGCAAGTCCTTAGAAAAAGACAGAAAAACACATTATTTTAAGTTGATTTTTTTACGTTTTAACATAATCTTCTTTTAGCTCTAGAGACTTTTCCAAGCGTTTCTCCAACTTTCTAAAAAGTAAGATTTCGGAAGATCCTCAAAACAGGCATCTGTTTGGGCGATGACCTCCTCGTTCGATGTGAATCGTTATCCACTGAGCCATTTTTTAAATTCGAAATTTTTTTAAAAAAGTCACTGGGGACCAAATCAGGTGAATACGATGGATGTTGTAATAATTCGAACTTTAATTCAATGATTTTGGCCATTGAAACTGTACAGATGTGCACCCGTGCATTGTCTTGATGGAAGAGGACCTTTTTATTTTTCATGAGGATGATTTTTCTTGATTTCTTCGCCCAACCGCTGCAATAACAATGCATAATACTCTCCACTAATGGTTTCTTATTTTTCTAAGTAATCGGTGTAAATGATTCTGCATTCATCCCAGTGGCCATAACTTTGCCGGCCAATTTCACCGTCTTTACCTTCTTCGGAGCCTATTCGCCTTTAAAAACCCTTTGTTTTGATTGTTCCTTTGTCTCTGAAATGTAGTAGTGTATCCATGTGTCATACACAGTTATGTATCGACGCAGAAACTCATCAGGATTGCGACCACAAAGCGCCAAAACAGCCTCAGAGTCGATCACACGATTGCGTTTATTCTCCACTGAGAGCAAACGCGGCACCCATCTTGCCGAAATGTTTTTCAGACCCAATTTTTCGTACAAAATTGAAAACACTGTACCTTGTGATAAGTCTGTGGCCTCAACTATTTCGCGCACTTTGAGTCGTCTATCACTTAAAACCATGTCGTGGATTTTGTCCATCATTTCGGGAGTAGTCACTTTCACTGGACATCACGAACGATGATTTGGATATAGGGCCACGTTTGAACTCATTTATCCAATTATAAACACTGCAAACGCAGGAGCAGACGTGCCATGAACTTCATCCAACTCAGCTTTGATCTCTTTCAGTTAAGCCTTAATTGCCACTCGAAACTAACTTTTTCACGAAACTCATTTTTCTAAATAAACAAAGGTTTCTAGCTTCAATAGACAATTAAAATGAGACCAGGTGATGAATATAAGTGAGACTGTGACAGTTAACTGGTGAATCATGATGCTTATTAAGAACAAAACATTTCCGATGCTACGAGCGTCATCTCTTGGATTTTCTAAGGATTTATTGAATGACTATCTTATTAATAATATATCGAATAATACTAACTATATTATCAGGTGTACAAATAAGTTTTGAGGGTTTTTTGTGTATCTTTGAAACTTTATTCAGAGAAATTAATACAATGTATTTTATTCAAAGTATTATTCGTTAGCTACGACTTTTCCTTATCTTTCAGCCATTATACGGATTCCGCGTTGAAAAAATTCCTCGTCTTTTGAGGCGATCTAAGAATCGACCCAATTCTTGGCTTTTTCGTAACAAGTAAAGTGCTGCTCGGCTATGTCATGAGTCATCGACCGGAACAAGTGGTAGTTGGAAAGAGCAATGTTTGGTAAATACGGCGGGTGGGGTAGGACATCCCATTGCAACGGCTCCAAAGTTTCCTTGACGACTTTTGCAACATGTGGCCGACCGTTGTCGTACTGAAATGTACTTTGCCATGCTTTGTCATTCAATGCTCGGTTCATTTGCATCAATTGTTGTTGGTAACGTTCCTCAGTGATGTTTTGTTAGGCAGAAGTAACTCATAGTAGATAATTCCGAGCTGATTCCACCAGATGCACAAGCATTAGCTTCTTTCCATGAATATGCGGTTTGACCGTTGAAGTTGATGCATTGCCGGGATTACCTCATGATGCTGCACTTTGGATTGTCATAGTGAATCCACTTTTCGTCCCCCGTCACGATTTGTTGCGAAACACTTTTCCGATTCTGCCTTTGTAGTAGTTATTCACATGTAAAAAAACGGCTTTTGATGTCTTTTGGCTTTAGTTCATACGGAACCCAATTTCCTTATTTTTGCGCCATGCCTATGGCCTTTAGACGGTTTGAAATCGGTTGTTGAGGTTTCCTCCGAAGGTTTCAGCGAGACCCTCTTGAATTTGGCATGAATCACGCCTCCAACTCAGCGCCTTCAAACTTTACTCGTTTCGTTTCGCGTTTTTTTGTCGCTGCTGTTAAAATCGCCACTTTTAAAACGCCGGAACCAGTACTCACATGTTTTTATTGTAGCAGCATATTCTCCATATGCTTCACACAGCAATCGATGTCCATCAGCTGCACTTTTCTTCAAATTAAAACAAAAAAGCAACCCGCTTCCCGCAAATTGTGTTTTGTTGGCACAAAGGTTGACATGGTTAGAGCACCCAAGAAAGTATGTTGATTACACTTCAGCGAAATGACACCTACTGATTTTTAGAGGCAAATGATGACGTTTTAACATGAATATAATTAGATGGTCCCATGCGATTTAATATTAGGTACGCCATGTTTTGTAAATTCCTCAAAACTTATTTGTACACCCGATATAAAAAAAATCTAATAAGAGTGTCAGAACTTTGAAACATAATAGCGGCAATACTGTTTGAAATGTAAAAAGCTCTCTATATTTTGCTCAGTACATTGTGTAAATTTACTATGGAAAAATACACGATTCAGGAATTGTATTCTAGCGGAGTTGGAAAGAGGCCTTTGAAGAGACCTCTTGCTTAATGGGTTCGTAAACAAACATAACTACAGGATTTGGGTCCAGGAGTTTCCTTTTTATCTTCAGAAAGTTACTATTTGGTGGGGTTTTTGAGCTTGAGGGGTGCTTTTTTTGAAGACGGTAATGAATATTGTGTTGCTATCAACGGTGAACGCCACAGGAATATGCTGACATAATATCTTTGACCTGATCTGAAAAATGTGGATATGAACAATGTTTTCTTTTAAAAAGACGGTGCAATGGTCATACATCGTGCCAAACAATCGATGTATTGCAAGAAAACTTTCCTAGGCGCCTTATTTCGCGAAGTGAGAATGTTAACCGGGCACAAAAATCATGCAATCTCACACTCTTGGATTATTTTTGTACAGGTGTTTTAAATATCTAGTTAAATAGACCCCGAACAGTTCTTGACCTTAAATGAAACATTCAGGTCAGCATTGAGAATATATCACGTGATATGAGTGAAATAGTAATCGAAAAATGGGTCTCCAGAACGCATTCCACCAAACAAAGCCAGGGGGGGACATTGGAACGACATTATCTAAAACATATTACCATTATTTGTGGTTTAATATAAATTAAAATAATGAATATATGATAAATATGTAATAAATAAATTTCAAAAGAAACTGCTAATACCAATGTGCGATCCTACGAAAATAAAACCAACCCTAATAGAAGAGCTTTATAAACAACCCGCACAGAACTGGCAAGAATTGAAACAAAAAATTATTAAAACAGCCTTAAAGTTGGTCCCTTTACAAAAATGTAGAAAACATCCGTGGTGGGATGAAGTTTGCGTGCAAGCAATATTAAGCCGAAGTAAAGCATTCAAAGATGGGAACAGTTAAAAAACAGCAATAAATTATACCATCTTTTTAGAAGTAAGAAAAGAAACATCGAAGCTAATTAAAAGAAAAACAAATTAAAAGAAAATATCAAATCAATTAACTTAATGAAATAGAAAAGGATTTCCAAAAAAATTACACCCGAAACTTTTACAAAACATTTAAAACTAAATTAACTGGCTATCAACCCCAAAGTGTTTGCTTCCAAAAGGAAAACGGACAATTAGTTCTAAATAACCAAGATAATTGCAAAGAACTTGCGAAATATTTTGAATAACTACTAAACTGTCCTGAGCCCTTAAACAAATTACCAACATTAAACCCTAAACAAACAAACCCAGATTCATTACCATCGAAAGAAGATGAAATAATTAGGCAAATGAAGCGACTTAAAAATAACAAAGCTTCTGGTGAAGATGGAGTCACTGCTGAACATTTGAAATCCGCTGGTTCAGGTACAATCAAGGAAATAACCAAAATTCTAAAAGAAGTTTGGCGAACTGAACAGATTCCGGAAGATTGGAAAGATGCTCTAATCCATCCACTTCACAAGAAAGCAGATAGAATGGATGTAAACAACTATAGAGGGATATCTCTTCTCCCAGATTGCTCCAAGATTCTATCTCAATGTCTACTAGTCAGAGCACAGGGACAGTTAGAACCTAAAATTGGTGAATATCAAGCAGGTTTTCGACCGGGTAGATCCGGCCCTGAACAGATCCTGAATCTAAAGTTTATCCTAAGACATCAAAAACTGTACAATAAAAAGCTCGTCTGTACATTTGTGGATTTCAAAAATGCATATGATTCTATTGACCGCGAATCTTTATTCCAAATCTTGAAAGAATAAGGACTAGATCTGAAAACGCTGGCATTTATTAAAGCAACATTAATTAACACAAGGTCAAAACTTAAATTCATGGGTGACATCTCAGAGCTCTTCGAAATTATAACTGGAGTGAGACAAGGGGATGTACTCTCGCCACTCTTATTTAACTGTATTCTAGAAAAAGTAATACAGGAGTGGCGTATAAAAAAGTCGGCCCTGAATAATAACCCACCCATTAAACTGGGGAGAACCAACATCAAAATTGATTGTCCGGCGTTTGCTGATGATCTAGCAATTTTAGCTCAAGATATATTAATGGCACAAAAATAGATTGAAATCCTAAAAGAAACAGCAGAAAAAGTAGGACTCCAAATTTCCTTTGGAAAGACACAGACTTGCAACAGACTAAGAACACCATTTCTAAAAACAAACTATGGTAACAGCAGACGAGTCTCTCAATTCAAATATTTGGGTGAAACAATCATAGAATATGGGTTGGAAAAAGCAGCCAATAATGGTAGATGTTAAAAAATGGAAACGTTTCAAACGTTTATTACATATTTTGCTCTACATATGTTTCGCCTTGTTAGGACTTTCTCAAGAGTAGCTTGAGCTAATACTAATGGTCAAACACAGTTTTTACAAGTATACAGGTAAAATTATTTCTTTTTTATTCTTTGTTTTTTAACGTCTAGTCTAATTATTCTAAATATCGGCTGGTAAAAACGCGCTATTCAATTACAATATGATCTTATCTATTGCTGGGGTGTTTTGAAAATTAGCTGGAATTAGCTGATCATAAGACTTCTGTTTTATTTATATTTGGCAACGCCGCATAAAATCAAAATAGACACAAGTATGCAAAATATGAGATCATTACAACAAATGATTTACTTGGCTCACTTTATATCCTTAAAATGACTGTTTTCAATACAGTGTGTAGACATTCCGGTGCTTTTTATATTATTTAAGATATATTTTTTGTGCTCTTTCTTATTCTACAACCTATACTTCCGCCACTTTAACCGGTATATACCGCTTCACAATCCTTACAGTTAATTTTATACACCCGATTTATCTAAAGTATCTGTTTTGTCGTTATTATTAACTAACACTATACCTACATTAAGTTTATTTACACAAATAGTCTTACAACCTGGTTTATTTAATCTTTTACATACTGTATTACAAAATTTAGAAGTGTAATTAATATTTAAATGATTTGTCTTTTTGCTTTTAAATATTATACAATTCTTGTAAATTCAACTGTCTTTGTTTATTTTTAACAATTTTTTAATTAATCCTTCTCTGTAGTCGTTGTTTTTTGCTATCTGTTTAATGGTATAGAGCTCTCTATAAAAATTATCTTTGTTTAATGGAACACTAACTAACCTATGTATTAGACTATGAAAAGGAGATAGTTTGACTTACCAAGATTGTTTAGAACTAAAGTGTATAACCGTGTCTGTTGTAGTCGGCTCTAATTTACTAGATATTTTCTTGATCTTTATGTCTAGAAAGTAAATTTCATCATTAAGTTCAATCTCATTGTGAATTGAATCTTTTTGTTTATGGAATTCAAATGGCCTATAAACGTGGGTAAATTCCTGTCCGTTTTCCAAATGCAAAAAACATCGTCCACGTATCTATGCCAGTGTGATATATTGTCTTCGCCAGTGGGAACACCACTCCTGTGGTTTGAAACAGATCCATTATTTCATGAGAAAATCATCTCCAGCGATGAAGCTCATCTTTCAAGCTTGTTACATTTCTCGTGACACAATCAATTTATTGAGAGAAAAATTCAATGACCATTTAAGCTCAAGATCATGCGATATAACTCCATTGGACTTTTTTTTTGGGTTATGTGAAATTGTTTTATACCAGTAAATCACAAACACCCAATGACCTTAAAACCAACATTATTCATGCCATTCGTGAAGTAAATGTCAATTTATATGGTAGAGTTGTCAAAAATTGGTATTCCAGAATAGATTTTTTTTTAATTCAAAGGCCGTCATTTACATGAAATTATTTTAAAATAAAAATGCCATGAACCGATATTTAAAATAAAAGGAAATCACGTTGGTATCTTATACCGTTTTCTTTTTATTCCAAATTAAACATTTTTAGCTCTTATTTGATAATTTCTCATTTTAAAGTTCTAAAACTCTTATTAGAGAACCCTTTACAGTAATGGTGCAGAAAGGAAACCGCCAAAACAGAAGGGACACAGAAAATTAGCTTCTTTTAGA
Source organism: Cosmopolites sordidus (assembly GCA_031761425.1). Classification (NCBI taxonomy): domain Eukaryota; kingdom Metazoa; phylum Arthropoda; class Insecta; order Coleoptera; family Curculionidae; genus Cosmopolites; species Cosmopolites sordidus. The sequence continues at coordinate 102,270 of JARFXV010000876.1, read as the reverse complement.
AATTATAATTCTTGAAATCTACAAATACCGGAGAATCAATTTTTATTTTGCATAGATCGGTTATCAAAAAGGCCTTCGACTCGATATTTTATAACTGGATATTTATAATTTAACTGGGGTTGCTGATACTTGATGGCAATTAATTTTAATTAAACAAGCCAAGATTAATATCTAAAATTTTCACTATAGTTAAAATTGTTTGTATAACAATTGTTACAACAAACAATGCCTTTTTCAAATACAATGTTAAACTAACAGTAAGAAAAGTAATTACAAGCTAAACTGCCCATCGACCTAGTAATAAGCCATAAAACATGATAGTGGGTATACCCATTTTTTTCAACGTCTAGAAGGGCAATATAAGTTTAATAACTGTGCACCATTCAAGTCTAGCTAGTCATTTAGCTTATAATAATTTATAGGTTCTCTAAGAGGTTTATTTTCTAAGATTTTTTTACATTTTGTAACATTTTAAAATTATCATTCAAAGTATTATTTTCTAACATTAAGTGGTTAACATAATGATAATTGTTTTGTTGTTTAGTATAACTTCTTTAATGTTCATTGAGCCTAGTAGAGAAAGACCTTCCTGTTTGTCCAACATAGACTTTTTGACACGACCCGCACTCAATTAAATAAATTCCTTATTTATAGAGATTATTTATTTGACTTTTATTGTTTTTAATGAGACGTCCAAGAATAATATTTGTTTTAAAAGCCATATTTATATATTTTGTTTTGGATAAATGTTTGGAGACTAATTTGGGATATTTAAAAGCTTAGAACTCACAGAACTCACAATAAAATGTAAACATATCTATTTAAAAAACATTTTCGTTAACATTTAAAATATTATAAATGTTTTAAGTTAAAATCTGTTTTGATATTGATGGAAACACAATTTTATAAAACCCTTACAAGAGTCGGCATATTGATTTCCAAGAGAAATGTGAATTTCTGGAATACCAGAGTGAAATGAGGGCGATCCTCCAAAACAATAATTATAGAAATTTTGGGGTCTGGAACGATCAGAGTAACCCCAAAACCGTATCGGCCTTTTAACACCTGACAGATTAATGGAACTCTAACTTGTCCAATTAATTGGACAATAATTAGTAAATTCGAAAAGCGTTCGGGTTTTCTGCATTCGCACTGTTAGTCGCATCGCAATCTGTTTTAATTGTCTTCAGTTTTAATTAATAACACGCCCGCCGTTATTTTATTATAAAATAATTTATTTTGCTTTATAATTTCCAACTGTAAAACTAAACATTGTGTCAGTGAAAAGTTTACACCAGGAAATAATGGGTCTTTCAAATTGAGCAGTTTTTTTAATTCTTGAATAAAACGGCTGATTGAATAAAACGGCAGATGGCGTTGTGAATTTGTCTAGGTCTAGTCTCATTTCAGCAGTGTAATGTATAACGTTTATAAAAATGGAGTCACACAATACAACAACGTGTTAAAATTGCTGTATTATTTTATGAAAATGAGCGTTCAGTGAAATATGTTTTTAGAAAATTACGTGATATTTACGATTTAAACAGTCGTCCATCTGAAAGCATTATCAATTGAATTCTTCAAAGATTTCAAGAAACTGTTTCGCTGGAAGATAAATGAGAGATAATTTAGAAGTAAGGCCGACCCGATATCTAAGGTCATTTCGCGGTCGTTCTCGTTAAAAGTATGTTAGGGAACATACAAGAACCATATAAGCAGTGTTGTCACTTAGGACTAATGACTAGAATAGTACGAGGTATACAGAACATTTCAATCAACAAATACGCTGAGAAACAAAACAGTACAACCTCAAACACGGCCCTCATTCCCCGGAGGCCAAGGGGCAACTACCTACGGCAGCGGGAAGACCTGCCCCAAGGCAGAGGGTGCTAAGAATCACCGGGTTAGATCAGGTTGCCATTGGACTTTTGACATTGCAACGTTAAATATACGGACTATGAAAACAGAGGCCCGATTGCAAGAACTGTTAATCGAACTTGACAACATACATTGGGATATTATTGGGCTCTGTGAAACACGAAGGAAGGGTGAAGAGTTAATCAAACTGGAACCAACTGGACACGTACTCTACACTCGAGGTACGGAAAATGGCCGATGTGGCGGAATAGGATTCCTCATCAATCGAAAGCTGAAGGACAGTGTGGTAAAATTTGAAAGTACATCCGACCGATTAGCCCAATGCGTCATTCAGCTGAATAAAAAGTTTAGGCTTCAAATCGTCCAAGCTTATGCACCAACTATAAGCCATAAAGATGAGGAAATTGAGGAATTTTATGATGTTGTGGCCCAGCTTTTATACAAGGAGAAATGTAGGTACAAAATCCTGATGGGTGATTTTAATGCCAGAATTGGAACAACAAGAACAGACGAAAATGCAACTGGCCCATATGGAACTGGTGAGCGAGACAATAGAGGTGACAGATTACTTGATTTTGCTGAAGGACAAGAACTATATATTATGAATTCATTCTATAAGAAAAATATCAGCAGAAAATGGACATGGAAAAGTCCATCTGGGCTCACAAGCGAAATTGACTACATCATGACCAACGATAAAACAATATTTACCAATTGTACTGTCCTTAACAATTTTAATGTTGGAAGTGACCACCGAATTGTACGAGCAAGGGTTCGGATTGACTGTCGAAAAGAGCGCGAAAAAATGGTAAGATCAAAGAAGGGCAAGGTGGATTCTGGAAAACTGCTGGAGAGAGGAAGCGATTTTGAGATTGCTTTGTCAAACCGGTTTGCTGCGTTACAAGATCCAGAGGAGGTGGAAATATCAGTTCAATATGAAGAAATCGCCAACAATGTACTTCAAACGGCTGCTTCAATAGCACCAGAGGAAAAATGTCTCAAACAAACAAAAATCTCCAGTGAGACCATTGATTTAATGAAGAAACGGCGAGCAATGAGAAATGCAGGTAGTCCTTTTGGCAGGGTCGAGTACACTGAGCTCTGCAAAACTATAAGAAAACGTATCAGAGAGGACACCCGCCGATTCAATATGCAGCTAGTGCAAAAAACCCTGGAAGAAAACAAAGGAATTAACAAAGCTAAACAGAAGCTGAGAAACAAAAGAACGCAAATATATGCTTTAAAGCGTGAGGATGGCACAGTGTGCAGGAAGCGTACCCAAATGTTAGAGATTGTCAGAAGGTTTTATTCCCAGTTATATGAAGATCAGAGCCAGTCAGGGACAGCAATACCCACGGAAGAACAATATATAATACCAGATATCCTAGTGGAGGAAGTAACAAATGCTATAGAATTGATGAAGAACGGCAAGGCTCCAGGAAAGGATAGTGTAACTGTCGAAATGCTAAAAGCTGGTGGTCGGACGTTACATAAAACACTGGCAAAATTATACTCAAAATGCCTCAAAGAACAAAAAGTACCTGACTTATGGAAAAATGCAGAAGTGATCCTTTTACATAAAAAAGGAGCACAGGAAGATTTAAGGAACTACCGTCCAATAAGCCTCCTATCAGTGATGTACAAAGTTTTCACTAAGAAAATTTCTAAAAGAATATTAAAAAAACTGAATGACGCACAACCAAGAGAACAAGCAGGATTCAGAAGTGGATTCAGTACAATGGATCACATCCAGGTTGTACAGCAGGTCATAGAAAGGCACAACGAATACACCATGTGCTTGGCTTTTATCGACTACGAAAAAGCATTTGATTCCATCTCAAAGCATGCGATAATGGATGCACTGCTTAGCCAAGGTGTAGAGAGAGCCTATGTAAACCTATTAGAATCGATATATGATGGAGCTACAGCCACAATTCACCTTGATGATCTTGAAGTGGGAATTAATATAGAACGAGGTGTACGGCAGGGTGACGCAATATCGCCTATTCTTTTCTCGGCTGGCCTTGAAGAAGTATTCCGTAAACTGGATTGGGAACAGGATGGGGTAAAGATCAATGGTGCAAACTTAAACCATCTTAGATTTGCAGATGATATTATTCTCATTTCACAAGACCCAGAGGAGCTGCAAAGACGCATACAAGAACTGCAAAGGGCTGGCGAACCATTTGGCTTGAAAATAAACCTGAAAAAGAGTCAGGTTATGTTCAATAACTTCGCTCAGGACAGAAGAATTTCAGTTTTAGGAAGGGATTTAGAGATTGTGGACAGCTTTGTATATCTTGGGCAGAGGATTTCCATGGAGGGGAATACCGCCCGGGAGGTGGAACGGCGTGTTAAATGTGGCTGGCAGGCATTTGGTAGGCTCAACATAGTGTTTAAGAGCAGACTCCCACTTTGCCTGAAAAGAAAAGTATTCGATCAGTGCGTTCTACCCGTTATGACATACGGAAGTGAAACCTGGACACTCACATCGCAATCAATTCAAAAACTTCGTGTGGCACAGAGGGGAATGGAAAGATGTATGCTTGGCATTACAAGACGAGACAGAAAGTCCTGCGCATGGATCAGGGAACAAACAAAAGTCTGTGACATCATTGGAAGAGTAAAACAGTTGAAATGGAGATGGGCAGGCCACATAGCGAGGCGATGGGACGACAGATGGACCAAGGCAATCCTGGAGTGGATACCGCTTGATCGCAAACGTCCGCGAAGAAGACCGAAAGCACGATGGACTGATGACATCGTTAAGTATGTTGGACCCGAGTGGCAGAGGAAAGCCCAGGACCGTGAAGGTTGGAAGCATGCTGAAGAGGCCTTCATCCTGCAGTGGATCGATACGGGCTGATGATGATGATGATGATGATGATATATATATATATATATATATATATATATATATATATATATATATATATATATATATATATATATATATATATATATATATATATATATATATATATATATATATATATATATATATATATATATATATATATATATATATATATATATATACATACATATATATATATATATATATATATATATATATATATATATATATATATATATATATATATATAGACGAAACATGAGTTAGGAAGTGGGAATTGTATAAACAGAGGTTATATATGACGAAACGATGTAGAAATAAATAGTAACGTGTAGAAATAAAAATAATAAATCAAAATAGTAATGACTAGTTTAGATAGTAAGGTATGAAATTAGTGTCAAATTTTGTGGAAAAGGTTCGGGGATATAAGGAAGTTCTTCAGGTGTCCAAAACTGTTTACCGACAGAATTCCCTCAGGATTCCCACCAATATGATGGGAGGCTCTGAGGGCATTTAGTTCATCGCACTCCAAGAGAATGTGCTTAACTGTGATTGGAGCATCGCACCTTAAGCATGCTGGGGGAATATCCCTATTCGTCAAGTGACCGTGAAAGAAAAGACAGTGACCTATTTTTAGCCGAAGCTATTTTACGCAGTCAGATCTGTTGGAGAGGGTGGGGAACGAACCAGAAAAGAACTCACGTTTTACAGTCCACAATTTGTTAACATTTGGGGCTCCCAAATCCCAATTAGAATGAATTTAGGTTCTGACCTTACGCGAAATATTCCTGCAGATATCTTTGTGGCAGAATATTCTGGGAATTGAATGGGAACCAGACGAGGAACCGCGGACTGCAAGTACATCACCGCGCTCATTTCCCTTGATGCCCACGTGGCTAGGGATCCAGAGGAAAGCAACAGTAACGTGTCGCGAGAGCAAATCTTGTAGAACCATCAGTATATATGACACCAATGGTATGTGGGAGGTACCACGTTCCAGGCTCTGGAGTGCTCCTAGTGAGTCACAACATATTAGCCATCGGGGAAAGGAGGAATTCTGGATAATCCTTAAGGCTTTCCGGATAGCATGCAGCTCGGCCGTGAGAATTGAACAAAAGGGGAGGAGTCTGAAGTATCGCTCAGTGTCATTGTAAACAAAGCCACTGCCCATCCCATTTGTGGATGTGGAGCCATCAGTGTATACGAATTGATAGTCTAAGCATCTAATGGAGCAGTGAGCGTAGTTATGTTTGCTATATCGTAGTAGGGAGCAATCGACATTCGAATTCGGGAAGATGTAAATGGTAGTTTGTAGCTAAGCGAGCGAAACGGTGATTGGCAGTTTCGGTTATGTGTTTCCGTGTTGTTTGTATTGATGTATATTAAGAATATCTCTCGTAAATGAAGGTTTTGTCTGAACTTTAGTGAAGACACGTATTTAAAGAGGATAGTATGGCCCCAATGTTCCAGGGGTTCTATCTCAGCAAGGAAATGCAAGCTGGTAGTAAGATTCGATCTGAAGGAGCCTAGTGAGAGTCTGATGGCAGAATTCTGAACGACGTCCAACTGCCTAATGTAGGATGCGGGAGCAGAGGAATATGCAACGCATACGTAATCAAGTTTGGATCTTATGTAAAAAATCTTAAATGTAAAAGGGTGAGTATGGATGACCCCCATCTTGGATGTGGAGCCCAAGAAGATAAATCAAGAGCAATATATAGTTGTAGTGGTCGTTCACAAGAGCATATTGATTTGGTGCGTGAAAATGTAGCTGAAGACACAACAATTTTTATTAGTCGACGTTCACAACAATTTGTACTCAGCGAATCCACAACGTGGCGTTTTTTACGAAAGGATTTAGCTCTGAAGGCATATAAGGCTCAAATAATACAGGAACTAAAGCCACTGGATTATTCAACACATATTTGTCAACTGGATCAAAGAACAAAGATTTTTCTCAAAAAATTATCTTTTCAGATGAAGTACATTTTGAAATCGGGGGCTACGTTAATAAACAAAATTGCCGCATTTGGGGTAAGAAAAATCCACGATTGGTTCACGAGAAACCTTTTCATCCAGTCACTGTTTGTTATGCATTCTTTCAAAATGCTGCAGGTTAAGCTGTAACTGTGAATGGTGGTCGATATCGTGAGATGGTAACTGGCTTTTTGTGGGCTGAATTGAATAGCGCTACACCTCACTCTGCTAATCAAACAATTGATTTATTGAGATAGATATTTCCTGGGCGAGTTATTGCAAGAAACGGTGATGTTAACTGACCGCCAAGATAATGTGATTTGACACCGTAGGATTATTTTCTTTGGGATTAAGTGAAAATCCAGTTCTATAATAACAATCCAGAATCGATTCCTGAACTAAAGGATGAAGACTGACAGTTTACATTTCAGAAAAATGGTATTTTATGAATTTTTGCCTTCTATGAGTTCCTGTCCAGTGCTAATTTTCTAGCCTCCTCGTTTCGATTCCTCGTTTTTCTGCCGCTTGTCGAACTTATTCTTCCCATCTCAATCTTGGACGTTTATTTCTTCTCGTATTTTTGCTGCATAGATTTGTTTTGCTGATATCTCTTCATTCATTTTGTGGATGTATCTAAGCCGGATCAATTATCTTCCTTATATAGCTCTTTCTATTGGTCTCGTTGCAGTTGTTCTAATACTGTCGTATTTCTGTTTCTATCCCGTCTTGTAATTCCCTGTATTTTGTGTAGGCATCTAATTTCTGCAACTGTAATTTTAAATTTTATTTCTCTTTGTTAATGTTCAAGATTCGTTGCCGTATATCATTGATGGTCTCACAACATTTGATAAACCTGTGCTTTTACCTTTTTCGGTATCTCTCTTTTTCTTAGGAATATTGTTTTTAAGTTGTATAGTTTATCTGCTTTTCCCATTTTTTTGTCGATTTCACCGTCCATTTTTCCATTATCTTCTATTATTGTGCCTAAATACATATAGTTTTTGAACTATCTCCATTACCTTCCCATCGAGTACAATTGTATGTTTTATTTTTTGTGCCTGCAATACCATTGTCTATTATCGATATTTATTTTCATGTTTACTTTTTTTCTTAGCTCTTCGTTATATATCGTTAAGTTATGTTGTAGTTTTTCTTCAGAATCTGCCATTAGGACCATATCATCAGCGAACAGTAATTGTTGTGTTGACCCCATTTTTCTAAAACCTATTTTAATACTCTTGCAATTTGCGTTTCTGTTTATAACAACATCGTCAATAACTACCGAAAATAACAGTGGACTCAGTACGCAATTCTGTTTAAGACCTATTCCTGCCTCAATAGTTTCTATTACTCCTTCTAGCCGTATTCTTTTTAGACTTATCCACACATCCCTTCTTTTTACTCTATCAAATGCATTTTTTAGGTTAATTAAACAAATATGGATTTTGGTTTCTTTTCTTAACAGTTTTTCTCCTAGTTGTCTAATTATAAATATCAGATCTTGGGTGCTTCTACCCCTTCTAAAACCATGTTGTGGTTCCTTTAATGTTGCATCTAATTTTTCTTTCAGCCTATGCTATATTATTCTGGTAAATATTTTTCCAGGTAAACTTGTTAGTTTGATCCCTCTATAGATTTTACATTCATTGATATATCCTTTATAATATAAGTATAAAATTATGTGGGGCATTTGAGCTTGACTTACATGGGCATGACGAAACCTACACTTTAGAAAATCCTGGCATTTTCAGAGGGCTAGTAAATTTGATGGCAGAAATGGGCAGTATTTTAGAAGCTCATTTAAGACTCTAAAAATAAATTATTTCTAGGCATCTCTAAACAAATTCAGAACGAATTACTGGATTCATTGTTGCATGTCCGTCGCGATTTATTAAAAAAGGAAATTCACAGAGCAAAATATGTTGCCATACAGGCTGATGAAACAACCGATACATTTACTCAAATGCAGATGGTTTTTATAATCAGATATGTTAAAAAATGGCGAAATTTACAAGAGATTCTGGGGCTTTTTAATACCAAAAAATCACTCAGCAGATGGAATTGCAAACGAAGTTCTGACGGTGCTAAGCGAGTTAGGAATAGACAAAGAATCTAAAAAACTCATAGCCCCAAGTTATGATGGTACTTTCGTGATGAGAGGTACAGTCGGAGGAGTACAAGCCAAAATTAAAAATATTTATAAGAATGCACAGTATATTCACTGCTATGTTCACCAATTAAATCTAATACTTGAAAGGTGTTGTATAATAGAAAAATGTGTAAAGGTGTTTTTTGCAAATCTGTCTGCATTTCCCGTTTTCTTTTCTCGATCATCCAAAAGGACAACTGTCCTGGACAGCGTCTTGAAAAAACATCTTCCAGATGGAACTTTATGTCTAAATAAAGTCTAAATGATTGTAGCGTGGTCATATATTTTTTTCTTTATTTGAAAAAAGAAAAAAAAATAGGTCTAAATGTATGAATATTGTTTACATTTACAAACAAGAATTGCAAGCGTGCCAAGAATTTATGGACACCGAGTCGGATAAAAATTCTATTAATCAAGCTCAGGGATCAATAAATTATTTGGTGGATGATAATTTTAAATTTTGGTTGTTTTTCTTTAATAAAATAATGTCTCACTCTGACATTCTCTTTGATCAACAGAAAAGCAGGCAACTAGATGCACTTAGAGTTGCTAATTCTTAGAGAAGAATTTAATAAACTTTTTTAACAGCCATTCAAAATATTAGAGACAATAGAGAAATACAAATTAATCAAGAATTTGCTAACTTAACTTGTGAAGAATCTACAATGATCATAAAGAACCGCAGCAAGAAATGGAAATTTACTGACAAGGAACACCCCAGTCCGAGTGTCAGGATATCCAAGGAAATCTGTGATACCTTAACCATACGGGTTTATGAATGTTTTAGTTTTGATGTATACCTAACTGTTGCAAATTTATTTGAAACTGAAAAATTTGGTTAATATTGAGCCGTCTTTCCAATGAAGACATTTAAACTGTGTGTAACCTGTTTGCAAACGTAAATTACTTAAAATTAAAAAATAAACTCTCGGTAATGTACGCACGGGATAATTTTATGAAACTCAGTGGGGCTGTGCCGCTGTTCAAAAAAGTTTATCCAAAACAATTTAACATTAACATTTAGTGAATCTGTGGAATTGCTGACTGTTTTGTGTACCGTCCCTATGATGACTGTGGAAAGCGAAAGATGTTTCTTTACCCTCAACCGAATCAATACATTTCTAAGAAACACTATAGGCCAGGAACGGCTGTGCGCGGCTGTTGCCATTTCGTCCATATATTTCACCATTTCTGCTGTGCTGTGATTTCGCCTTTCCCTGGAGTTTGCCAAAATAAAAAAATAATTATTACCTTCAAAATTAAACATTTATTTTTTGTTCTTAAATATTTAATTTAATACTAATTAAACTAGTTTATTTTAAATTAAATTTGTAAACTATTGCAAAAACTTACAAATTATATCAAGAAGTTGAAAGCGAAAGCCCATGATACCCAACATCGGTGGGAGTCGGTGCGCTACCTTTACATCTTGTCGTGCGTCATGTTTTTCCTTGCATCCATGCATGCCTCTTATTCAATACTGTATGTGTCTAACCTTTTTACCTTTTCTTTTCAAAGGTTTCGAAAATACCAGTCCGTTTTTTTCAATAAAAAGGTTAAGACTATACAAAAAATTAAGACGAAGAAAAAATACATTTCACCAGCCTGTCAAATAAGGAAGAGTGATCGTGGCCCATCCATCAAACAAACGAAACATACGATTCGTTTAAGGTACAGCGTGCATTTTTTATTAATAAGATAAGTAATTTTCGGCATGAGATAAATGGACAAAGTGACAATTTTTTTATTCGTCAAAGAACACTCGGTCTTTCGGTTTGCCCGTCCGCGAGTGGAGGAAGCGAGAATAAATTTGGAAGCCCGAGCGGGAGAATGGCGTGGAGATTTTTATTAGAAAACGGGGGTTAGCACACACCATAACACGAAAAGTAGGGTTTTTAGAGTAATAAATTGAATTGGAAATTATATTACGGTGATCCATAAGTTAGTTCGTTTTTTTAAATTGAAATTTCCTTTTTTTAATAAAGACTATTTAATTTTAAAGGAAATAGAGGGTGGGCTTAGAGGAAATGCTTCATACCTTACAAAAATTGTGCCAACGAATAGACAGAGTGAATGTTAAACTTAATCTTAAGACTACTAAACACCAAATCACTTTTTGAATACTTGATTAAAATGATGGATCAGGAGATGATTTAATCTTAAGATTAAGATGATGATGCTAACATGGTTAGCGAAACGTCCGTTGAGAAGTATTCAAAAAGTGATTTGGTGTTTAATGGTAAATCTCTTCGAGTTTAGTGTTTCACACCAAAGGTTCCAATAGAAGAATTGAGAGTGAATGTTTATCGAGCAAGGTCAGATTAGTATGCTGGATTTGGTAGAATATTCAATTATTAAGTATACTTTTCCTTTGTTTCTTTGCCAGTATGCGGTTTGGCATTCTCATTTGATAGAAGAACCCGTTTTTGGAATTAGCCCAACTCAAAATTCCACCAAATCCAATGGGATCTGTCTTGTTAGTTCACCACCAATTACCCGTTAATCCTCCTTAAAGATTGTGTTTTTTTATGAAGGGAATTTTTCTTTTACTCGATGTGTCTGTTATAAATTGTGGAGTACTACCGCCTCTTCAAAAATCGAAACAATGGTTAAACCCTTTCATTTTTGTACAGTCTAGTTGAACACCGTTATAGAGGCGGCTCGTGAGGGAGAGCGTTGTGGTGCCGCCCCTCCAGCATTTATCACAGTAAACAATTCGGATTTAGAACTACAAAATACTTCAACTACTTCTATTTTCATCAATCTTGTCTAAAAAAAGTTTGAGTTTGTTGACTTGTTACACTTGGGGAGAGCAGTTGAACATCTTTTTTTTCTTCATGAAATACATTTTTCTCTCCGCTAAATATGCCTGTTCTAGGGAATTACTACCACCGTTACAAATCGACACAACGGTAAAGTTTTTTTTAATGCTATTTAATTAATTATTAATGCTATTTTAAACATTATACTTTTGGATGGTTCAGTTTAACATCCTTACGCTACGGTTTCCTAAAAAAGCAGTGCCGTATTTAGCGGCCACGATAAAGCTACGGTTTTTTAAAAAAGCGGTGCCGTTATTTAGCGGCCACGATAAGTCGTGATGTGGCGGACGTAAGAAAACAACCGTGAGAACAGCGACAAGAGATGTCAACTAAAAAAAAAGACAGCCAACGGACGTGAGCGTATTACAGTGGAGAATGGACGTTCTAGACATAACATTATTACTATATTTGTAAGATATTTAGTCATCGGAAGACGAAAAGTATCGTTTGGAGGAGACTGAGATATTTAGAAATGGTGCTACAGAGGGTGTATTTCAAATTGTTTGTTTTAAATGGGCTTTTCTATAGCCTTTATATATCAAGCTTCAATATTTCTTTTTATATCAAGCTTCAATATTTCTTACATAATCATTTGTGCACTGATTTTCTACTTTAAAATGGTCACCGCTACACGGGATAAATATGTTCCACGGTTGTTTGCCACCGGTATGACCGCCGTCATCCAAATGGCAGCACCGCTATTTGACATAACGGTCACAACCAACACTGTCTAGGAAACCATTGCCATCTAATTAGCATATACAACATTTTAGTGACGTCATCCACCGCTATATTAAGGGCGCTAGATAACGGTATCGCTCTCTTAAGAAACATAAGCTTAATTTTTTTGATGCATTATACTTTTCCGTTTGCTAAATGTATCTAATATATGGTAGGTAACTACTACCACACTCCCAAAAAAACGGCACGAAGGTTAATCCTTTTTCCCGTTATTTAAAAAATTGTTGTTAAAAATAAAGTCATTTATAAGACCTGAAACTTCAATTTTATCAATTTCTCAGAACACAAACCCCACAAACAACAATTACATGCATAATTACATAATTCATCTGAAACTTCTCAGCATGTCATCTAACGAAACCTGCTTGACAAATGTCAGAACCATTTTATATTATAACCATATCTTACTTACTTGGTCTTTACCTCTTCTAGAGGTTTGGACTATTCTTCAGTCCCCTTGGTGGCATCTTCTCCATTTCACTCTGACTCTAGTTGCTGTTTTACCTTTCAAGCGTGTGGACATGTTTAATTGTTCCGAGCGTGCGAATTAAAGTACTGATAAAAAGTGGTAGTGATAAGATACGATACTAGCCCGGTGCCGTGCTGGAATTCTATTAATATATATATATATATATATATATATATATATATATATATATATATATATATATATATATATATATATATATATATATATATATTATAATCACTGTCATAACCATTTATATCTTACTTACTTAGTCTTTAACTCTTCTAGAGGTTTGGATTATTTTTCAGTCCCCTTGGTGGAATCTTCTCCATTTTCTTCTTTCCATCTTCTCCATTTCACTCTGACTCTAGTGGCTGTTTTACCTTTCAAGCGTGTGGACGTGTTTAATTGTTCCGAGCGTGCGAATTAAAGTACTGATAAAAAGTGGTAGTGATAAGATACGATACTAGCCCGGTGCCGTGCTGGAATTCTATTAAATATATATATATATATATATATATATATATATATATATATATATATATATATATATATATATATATATATATATTATAATCACTGTCATAACCATTTATATCTTACTTACTTAGTCTTTACCTCTTCTAGAGGTTTGGATTATTTTTCAGTCCCCTTGGTGGAATCTTCTCCATTCCACTCTGACTCTAGTTGCTGTTTTACCTTTCAAGCGTGTGGATGTGTTTAAATGTTCCGAGCGTGCGAATTAAAGTAGTGATAAAAAGTGGTAGTGATAAGATACGATACTAGCCCGGTGCCATGCTGGAATTCTATTAAACACGATTCAGTATAAAACTTAAATCTACTTACAAGGGCTTGTTCAAGTGTGGTGGCCGGCGGCAGTCACCTGCCATCATTACAACGCTACAGGGTCACAACTTATCAACCGGCCTCTGGCGTAAAAACTAATACTAATGCATCAGCAATGAGTGAAATAGACTTTGCAATGACTAGTCAGGAAGAAGTTGATGAACACTTAACTAAAGAAAAAAATTTGGAACGTGAGATTGAAACAAGAGCGTTCGAAAAAGCTAAAAAACTTCATGAAGAATTCTTAAATGAATTTCATAAAACCTCTGATTGGAAAGAAGTAAAGAGTCGCAAAACTAAGAGCAGTTTGCCGGAGATAAGAAACGTTAAACAAAGATTAATCACAGACTACAAGCACATAAATCCAAATATTGTTACAAATAAACAAGAAACGAGTACGAGTTCAGCGCCGAAATTTAAACCTCCCGCTATTTTTTTTTTAGGAATTGTAAAGGCGGATTTACTGGTTAAAACTTTAAACAGCTAGAAAGGATTGAAGGATAGATATTCCCTTAAATTAACAAATGGTGAAATCAAATTAATGGCCGAAAATGAAGCAGCTGATAAAGTAGCAAGTCAAATCCTGAAAGAAAAGGACGTAAAGCATCATAGATACATGTCAAGAGATAAACGAAGTTTTCAAGTTGTTATTACAGGGCTTCATTACACCATCAATATTGAGCTACTCAAAGAAGAAATCTCTATACTCAATCATAAACTTAGAAATTTATATAACGCAAGAAGTGGAAAGGAGAAGAAACCTCTAAATATGTTCTTCCTTGAACTGGAACCAAACGATAATAACAAAGAAATTTATCAAATAACAAATTTGTAACATTACAAAGTAAAAATTGAAACTGTAAGACAAAAAAGACGGATATCGCAGATGCTTGAAATGGGGACACACTCGAAACTATTGCACCCCCCGACAGCAGAAATGCAATAAATGTGGAGGTCTACATAGTAGCAAAAACTGCACAATAAGTGAATGAAAAGATCTTCGGTGTGCATCCTGTGGCGAAAATCACCCCGCCAATTATAAGGGTTGTAAAATGTATAAAGAACTTCAACAAAAAAACTTTCCCTCTGTTAGACCTAAAATCCAGCAAGGCCAGCAAAACAATAATACCCATATTGCTGGTAATAAAGTGAGAGAAGGTACTAAAAATAATCTAAACACTTTGTCTACTGGTAGGCCCACATACTGGCCTAGTGATAGGAACAAACTACCAGACACTATTGACTTCTGTATTACTAAAGGTATTCCTACTAGCAATTGTCTAGCAGAACAAAGCCTCGATCTTTCTTCGGATCATTCTCCTACAATAGTAACAGTCAGTTCAAACATCATCAGTGTACAAAAACCAGCCGTACTCACTAATAAAAAAACGAACTGGGATTTGTATTTGGAACACTTGCTTGATGAAAGAATACATACTGATATCCTGTTAAAATCTCCTGAAAACATAGACAAGGCTGTAGAAGATCTATCTATTACAATACAACAAGCCGCTTGGGATGTAACTCCTGAAATGAGTAGTCAAATCCAGAAGCAGAATTGCTCTGTAATAGCAAAACATGCAATTGCGAAAAAACGAAGACTACGCAAAAGGTGGATGACAACTAGAGCCCCAGTAGAAAAGACAAGATTTAACAGAGCAATGAAAGAGGACAAATCATATTGATTCCAAAACTCTGGTAAACCGACGGAGGAAACATCGTCATATAGACCTATTACACTTTTGCCTGTCTTATCAAAGCTTCTTGATAAATTGATCCTAAAGAGGCTGAAACCAGTGCTTGACGAACTAAATATCCTTCTAGACCGCCAATTCGGATTTCGCGAAAGACACGCAACAATCGAACAAGTGCACAGGCTAGTGAAAATTATTAATAACGCATTTGAAGATAAAAATTACTGCTCGGCTGCATTCTTGGATATTACACAAGCCTTCGATAGAGTGTGGCATTCAGGCTTACTATACAAACTTAAATCAAAACTTTCTACACCATACTATCAGGTACTGTTATCATAATTGACGAACAGATACTTCGCTGTCAAATATAAAGGAGAAATAACTAACAAATATCCGATAAAATCAGGAGTACCTCAAGGTAGTGTCTTGGGTCCCATACTTTTTCAAATCTTCACTGCTGACCTACAAACTACACCAATACGTCTATATCGCCACGTTTATAGCCACCTTTGCAGATTATACTACAGTTATGGCAATAAGCAGGGTACCAAGATATGCATCTGAGAAGCTTCAGGAAGCTCTTGATGGGATAGAAGAATGGATACAAAAATGGCGTCTAAAAATCAATTAGGCAAAATCTCAGCAAGTCACTTTTACCTTAAGGAAGGAGTTATGCCCGAATGAAACACTTAATGGACATCAACTCCCCCAGGCAGACTATGCAAAATATCTTGGAATGAGACTTGACTTGACTAAACTGGAAATAACATATTTTTATGAAGAGGAAACAACTTGGCTTAAAATTATCCAAACTCTACTGGATAATAGGTAGAAAATCCAAATTATCGTTGGTTAATAAGTTAACCATCTACAAAGTGATCCTCAAACCCGTATGGAGTTATGGCATACAACTGTGGCGAACCGCGAGAGTATCCAACATAGAAATACTTCAAAGATTCCAGTCCAAAACCCTGAGAATAATTACTGATGCTCCTTGGTTCGTGACAAATAAAACTTTACACCGTGATCTAAAAATAAAGCCTGTGCTAAAAGAAGCCAAGTGCGCGAGTGCGAAGTATCTATCGCGACTTGAAGTGCACCCCAACTCCGTTGCTGTCAGCCTCCTGGATAATAGCCAAAAGCTGCAGGGACTGAAACGCTGTGATCCTTTAGAGATAAGCTATAGAATTTAAGATATAATTAAGATACTCCATTATTCTATTTATAAAGACCCTATGTTCCTGTATATGGTAGGCCTTTAATGTAAGCGCCATAACCTCTGATGCTTGGCAATTCTTTGCCTTGCCCTTAATGTTGTAACAGTTGCTTATTACCTTTGGGTAGATTGCAAATATATGGGAGATTAAAAAAAACTCTTACTCAGGCCGTCACCATTGCTCCTTCCCAATCAATTCCCTGCCTCGCCAGGCTTTCAGCGATTGGCTTGTTTAAGTTTTCCTCGGTCTTCCTCCCTCCATACACACCCATGTCCCCCGCACCCATGTCACCCACCCGCACGTCTGGCATCCGCACAATATGCCCGAACCATCGCAATTATTTTTGCTCAATCATTTCCAATATCCCTCTAAGGCCCAATCTCTCCCTTATCTTGGTATAGCTTAGTCTATCCCACCGTGTCACCACTTCAATCCACTCTCATCTCGAATACTTGTAGTTTTGCCTTTTTGTTTGTTGTATCAATGTTTATCAATGTTTATCATATGTTTAAATGTATCAACCTGCTTCACATTTTTTTTGCGTTGTTCAGCCTTATATGAACATCCTCCAAGCATTCTGAAATCACAATCATCTCTTTATTATCCACATTTATCCTTAGACCATTTGCCATTGCGGAATGCCATTGTGAATGCCTTGTTCCACGCATCCAAAGACTTCTTCAATTGCGCTTATGTCCCCCCCCCCCCCCCCCCCAACACCAGATCATCCGCAAGTCTTTGTCGTAAGTTATCGCAATGTTAATATAAGATCATGTGTGCTTCTGCCTGCTGTAAATCAATGCTGACTATCGTCAATTTTATTTTTCAGTTATTCTCTTAATTTTCGTTCTAGTAAGCCTTCATATATTTTACCCTTTGCACTCAATAAGGAAATTCCTCTGTAATTATGATACATTGAATGGTCCCTTTTTTTAAAAATTCGCGAAGTGATTGTTTATTCTCAGTCCTTCGGTATATCTCTGTACTTCCATGCAGCGTTTAGTACTTGAAGGAGACGATCTGTTTCGGCTTTTCCCATATTCTTGAGCAATTTCACTTCAATCCCACCATTCCCCGCAGCTTTCCCATTTTACACATATGAATTGCACTATTAACTTCGTTATACTGGATAATGTTGCCTTTGAATATCTGTTGGTTTGCCTTTGGTCTCTCCTCATCATTCACTGTGATGTCCTCATCCTCTAATACATCTTTAAAGTATTCCAGCTAAACTTGCATTACCTCGTCGTTCTCAGATACCAACTGTCCTTTATCTCTGATATATGTTACATTTATTCTTTGTTCTCTACTCACATTTTTTAAAAGACTATAGAATAATTTTTGTTTGTTCTTGAAATTCATCTTGACTTCAAAATATTCGCATTCTTTTCACTTGGCCTTTTCGCCACTCTTCTTGACAGCATTTCTTTGATCTTTATATTGCTCATAGATTGTTATACTTTTATTGGCAAGGTACTTCTTCCAGAGTTTAGTTCTCTTTAATTTTGCTTCTAATTTCTTCCGACCACCACAAGGTATGTTTTCTGTTATTTGCTATATTTTTTTTCCACAAGCTCCTTCGGCAGCGTCCACACAAATTTATCTAAATGTGACTTATACTTTATCAGTATCATCCGAATTTAGGTTTTGAATATTTGACCGACTTCTGTTTTTTATCGTTTTTACATTTTTGTATTGTTTCTTTTGTCTTTTAAAAATTGCCATTAGGAAGGAATGGTCGTTGCCTATCTCAAATCCCCTCTTTACCATGATATCCTTTACCGTTTCTAAATTCTTCTGCTCAATGACTCCATAATCGATTATCGATTTTTCGTTCTTCTTCCTTTCCCAACGAGTAATTTGGTGAATGACTCTGTGCTGAAAATCTGAATTACCCCCCAACAAATTATTCAAGAGGTAAAATTGGATCAATCTCTTGTATTATTTATATGATAACATTTATATAATAATCATTTCTGTGTCAATCCGAGAACTTTTCAAGGAACCCTCGTATATAAAAGGTTTTTTTATGTGTCCAAACTTCCGATAGAGGTCGTTGTCAAATCATCAAAGCAAATGTCATCATGACATTCATCATGGCACATATGTCTAGCAAATCATCATGGATGGTTTAACGTCAGACGCTTGAAAATTGTTGAAATTTATTATCAAATTTGTTTTATAAACATATAAATATAATATAAATAAATATAAAGTTTTATAAACATATTCAAAAAATTTGAATATGTTTATACAGCCAATTCAACAATTGATTTATTGAAGCAACAATTTGGTGAGAAAATTATTTCGAAGGACGGACCTGTTAATTGAGTACCAACGTCATGTTATTTAACACCTTTAGATTATTTTCTTATTTTGTTATATATTGTTATTGTTATTTTGTTTAATTTTTTTTCATTATATTTATTTTTTTTCTTCCTATTTTATGTTCATTTCTGTTTTTGTTTTCGATACTCACGACCTTCTCCTCTGAAACTTGATCTGTGTGTTGGTATTTAGTATTTTAATGGACGTAGTTTTTTATTATTCGGAAAAAAAAATCATAAAATTTTGAACAGTATTTGTAAAATAGTTCGTAGAGTGAGGTCGGATTAGGAACGAGATTTTGACGAGAGTTTTAAGCTCTATTTTTATTTGTTTAACTTCGGATTTTTTTTTTATATGGGAGAGGGGTGTTTTTCGCGTAACATCCAAACTAACGTTTTCCCATTTTGTGTTTTTCATGTAATTTTCTGGCAAAATTACGCACGAGGCATACGCATTGATTAATTTGCTCACCCAGTTTTCCGGGAGAATGTACGTCTCCGCCATTCCAATCGTATGTTTGGAAAATGTGCTTCCAGTAGGAAAATATATTTTTTGTTACTCACTATGTACGGCTTTTTTATTACGAAATATCTGTTTCGAAACAGTCTAGCCTTAGGGCCATACTGATTACTCCAGTAAGTTCCAAGGGCCAAAACTGTCTTAATTTTCCTGCTATTATCTATAATTTCTAAACTAGCCGCCCAGTACGCGTCCTAAACGAGCATACGCTTGCTAATTTCGATAGTCGCGGGCCGTATTGATGACACTGGCGGGCCGGATTTGGCGGATTGGTAGTTTTGAGACCTTTGCTGTAGAAGAATAAAAGTGGAAACGGTTGTTTGTCCAATTAAAAAAGTTAGTAAATAAAACCTGGAAAATGTCATCTAAAAAGTCTTTTTAGTTTTAATCTTTTTGGCACCAAATTCTCTGTAAACCTGTGTAATGTGAAGGAGGGTTTAGAGAATATTTAGAACATGTTCTAGCAATTAAGAGAGGGAGACGTGCATTTTAATGAATGCAGATTATTGCAAAAGCTGATTTACACTCAAATACGATAATTCTACTCAATCGATTTTGAGGTGTGTTATACACTAAGTTACTGCTATCAAGGCAAATTCTTCTTTTTCTTCTTCATTTACCTATCCACCATATTTCTTCGTTATAGCTTGCAGTGTTTACAAGTGCTTTTCTTGTACTTAACCCCTAATAATCGATTACTTTAAGCAGTTATTTGATGTTTCCTTAGTTCGGATCTATCTTTAATTTCCCCTCCTAGTAGAAGCTAAGTAATGTACACCCTTCTTTATTTCCGACGATATGGCCGAACTAGGCAGTTTTCTTTCGTCTAATTAATGTCAATTTATATTGATTCTTCTTAATATTTTTTCATTGGTCACCCTATCAGTTTAGAAAAGTTTCAGTAGTCTTACTGTTTTATAAACTTGCGCTTTACGTATCGATACAGCCACTAGTTCTTTAAGTTTGTTTGATTGTTCTTGACATCTGATAGAAGTTTCATATAATTTCACTTGTTAAGTTACAAGTCATATCGAGCCGAAATTTATTGTTCCGAAATTAAAAAATTTACGAGTGTTACTACGAGTGTTACGAATGAAGATATGCCAAAAAAAGTGGTATAAGGATTTTAGTGATTATAGATGAGCAGTTAAAGATCAGCAGTTAAAGAAACTTCATTCAAGAAGACCTTCTACGCTAACCAATGAAGAAAACATTATCAAAATCTTGTACTGAGTAATATAAGATTAATTCGTAATCGTACGTACATTGCAATTGTTGAAATGAAAAATTGGGGATTTACAAAATTAGTTATCAAGATTGTGATCTAAGGTATATTGGGCAAACAAAAAGACCCATATTAACGAGATATAGAGAACATATTCTCTACATTAGATATGGAAGAAATGAAAAATCTTGTGTTGCCCAACATGATCACAATATAGATATAACTAATTTAAGACTGGTTATAAGTGTAAATAACAATAGGGCTTTGGATGCATATGAAAGCATTAAATTAGAATAATTTAAGAAAATCATAAACCGGTATAAAGGACCTATTCCGTTCAGTCAATTCCGTTCAGTTCATTTAATAATGTAAGGCTCAGTAAAGTTCGCGGTTCATGATTTTTACATGCTTTATTAGGTAATGTTATATAATAGAACATAGTTTAGTTTTAGAATTAGATCAAATCATCTTCTGATGATGCTAACATGGTTAACCAAACGTGCGTCGAGAAGTTTAAAAAAGTGATTTGAAGTGAATGAAATGTTTGAGTATTTGTACTAATTTAAAAAACAAGACTGCTGGTTGTATGTTTCCTATATATTTTTACAGCTTCAAAAATAATCTATTGGCGTGTTCCACACCGAAACTCCGACGTAATACGCGAAAAATGACTGAGCCGCCCCCTGAAGAGAAGCACTTCTTCTCGGCGCTATTCTAAATTCATGGACTTCCTGAACTTTTAGCACGTGAGTTTCTTTTTCCGTAGTTCGACGTTATTTACGAGCTACTTTATTATTTCGTAATAGCTACGTCCACGCGAAACACAAACTACTCACCTCTTTGAGAGTCGGAAAAAAACAGCCGGCAAAAAGAAGAAAAAATAAGGCGAACACCGTGTGTTTTGTTAAGTTGAAAACTTAAATAATTTATCTTCTTTAAGGATTTTTTTAATTGTTCCTAAATAAGTGCAACAGTATTTGCATAGAGTATATATTATGAGGGTTTTATGATAAGTACCTGGCCATGACAAGAAAAAACATTTTTATGCGTAAAATTTATTTTAATTTTCAACCTTTCAGTTCGATATACTTAGTCTAACGTTTTGCTACAATACAATCTTTTGTAACCCAAATAAAGGAGAAAAAATATATGAACACGCCATAATCATTCAGACATTACAATATTTTGTATCCCCTCTAAAAATACGATTTCTCCCCCTTCAATAGTTGAATAGTGTTCGTTTGACTGTTCTTTGATCTCTGGTGTGCTGTGATGAATCCATGTTTCGTCAACAGTCCTGAACCGACGTCAAAAATCATTCCGATTGCGTTTTAATATCGTTAAACATTCTTTTGAAGTTGACACACGTGTGTTTGTCAATCGTGACCAATCGTCGCACCCATCTTGCGGAAAGTATTTTGAGATGCCCACAGTCTCAGCAATCTCACGCACTTTCACTCTCCTATCGTCTATCACGATATCGTGGATTTTTTCAATCATTTCTGAAGTGGTAACCTCATTTGTACGACCTGGACGATCTTTATTAAAAATGCTTGTACCGCCATATTTAAATTCAGCTATCCAATATTTTATGGTTGTTTTCTGAGCGGACGGAGCTCGGAGAAAAATACTTGTTTTTAAACATTTCCAACAGTTTTTATTTTTTTCACTGCTGGATATTGGCCATTGTTTTTCCATTGTTGTAAAATCACAAAAGTTGCTCTATTTAAATAGCTACCATTCACAAACTAAACCGCGCAGCGCCTTGACAGTTTGACAGTATTGGGGGGAAATATTATATTTACAAAAAAATAACTTTTTAAATACTAGCAGCGCCATCTCTGGTCTAGGCCAGGTACTTATCATACAGCCCACGTACAATAATCAAAAAGTAAGGTGGCTTGATTTAAAAATTTGTGCACTTTAAGTATCAACACATCCATTTGCTTTTTAAGTTGGTATGACTGTCCTTGATATCTGACAGAACTTTCATATAATTTCCCTTAATACATTAGAAGTTATAGGATCTTTTGTATTTGTTAAACATTTTTTCGGCGATTTTTTTAAGTAGATACATTTTTCGAGCAAACAAATTGCGTTACATTTTGTCTAAATACGTAATTTCTTATGCTGATGCTTTAAAAATGTCCATCCGTTATACTATACACAAAATTATTACAAGTTATTTTTTAATTTGAAAATTAGTGTGCCATGGAAAGTAACACATTGTCAATTTAATAGTGACATGTATTCAAATATTTCAGTAAAATAAATAGCATTTACAAAGGAATTATTATTTTATTCGGACCTCCGCTGCTGGAACAGTCAACAGCCATGGTCGTCTGCCCCCGCGATGGCCAGCGCGCTCGCAGCGCGTCTGACCACCACAGAGTCCACCCAATGCTTACAGATATTTCACTGTTTCTTCTTGTTTGATGAGTTCGGGCAAGATGGATTTGGTGTTGCTGCCGGTTCCGGTGCTTCGTTCTTCACCAACTTCGGGGCTAAGACTTATTCACTTGGTTAGGGTTGAAGTGCCACTCATGCCCAAGCGGCATTGTATTATTAGGTCGACGGACACTTTAGGCTGTGGTCACTTTTCTCACTGTTAGTTTAGTATAGTTTGTATTTGAAAAGGTGTGTCGAAACAATTGTCATACATGCAATTTTAAATATAGTGGACATTTTTAGATATTAATCTTTGTTTCTTTATTTAAAACGAATTTCCATCAAGTATCGGCTACCTCAGTTAAATAAATACTTTGTGTTTTATTTAAAAAGTCACATTACTTTTTTGAATGAAATTTGAATAAGACTGAATGAAAAAAGCTATATGTCCTTTCTTCCATCATCGACAAGACTTCATCCGAAAACGTAAAATGTTAAGGCAGATATATTCAGAAATAAAACAATTTTGCCGGAATCGGATTATTGGAAAGAAAACAAAAAGTAATTCTTCATAATAAAATATTTGTATACAGACCAATCCTAAAACACATTTGGACTTGCAGAGTTAGCTTATAGAAGTCAGCTATGAGGATCAGGATCATATTCAAACATCTTGATCCCTGAAATGTTACAGTCAAAATTGTCTAGGATGATCGCTGACGAACTGTGGATGTACAATCCACTGTAAATTAAGTAATCCTATATGGCATCAGTTGAACAAGAAGTGAGGAACTGTGGTGGTAACAGATGAAGACTCGATATAATTTATTTTATAGGAAGGAGTTGTAATTGTAACCTAAAGTGATATAATGTCGAAGACTTAGTAACTAGATTTTATTTAGTTACTAATATGTAGATGGATGGTAATATATAGTTTTTAAAGTTATTGGCGACGTTTCTGGAGATTCCTCTACAATTTGCTTCACGTGTTCACTATTTTCAGAACTTCATCATCATTTGTAGCTCTACAACCCTTAAAGGATCTTGTCCTATCGTAGAATGTCGGGCCATTGGTTCCTGTTCTTGACTTTGGTTCTCTTTTGTCTGGGCACCTTTCGCTCGAATGTGCCTAGCAATTTTTCATCGTTTTGCGCCATTATCCAGGTTTCCGAAGCATATGCAATGAAGGGAAAATATTTGGTCGGTCGTTGATATTCACTAAGTTTGATATTGGAAAAAACATGAATTCGGAATAGAAACGCACACGTTTAAGAGCCAGTTCTACAATGCAATAATATACCAAGTATAACCCGTTCTACACAACGGGCGTTTCAAATTTTATTCCAAGTATAGCTTATACCTGGTATATTCTTGCATTGTAGAACCGGCCCTAAAAGAGCATACGACTCAGTTAACAGGCACGCCTTATACCAGGTGATGTACGAATTTGGTATTCCATTATCAGACCTGATAGCCATTATGAAGTTGGCTTAACTCAAGTAATAAACCATGTCCAAATCCAAAATGAAACATTACTTTCGTTCTTTACCCATACTGCACTCCGGATCTTTGTCTTTTATCTTGATGTGTTTAACCTTTACATTTATGATGGCATATGCTGTGTATATACGTTCTTTACATTTATAATTACAATTTTATTTACTTGTGTATGGATGGCTTCATAAACTAAAAAAACGGCTGATTTACAAAAAAACAATTTTTATTCTTAAAGCATGTACAACTACTAATCACTTAACCTTCTTCTTCTTTTCTTAACCTGTCAACATTAACTGGCGTTTGCTTGCACTGTCACTTGTAATATTTATTTTTCTTTTTTTGTTTGCTCTATACACTTTTTATATACTTTGTGGTGTACTCTATAAAGCACATACGATAAATACTGTAAATGAGTTCGTGTATCTAGGCTCTCAAGTTATAAATAACAATGATACCAACGCAGAAATAAAGATAAGAATATATCTAGCAAATACGAATTACTTTGGACTACTCAAGCATTTAAAATCGGACGTTCCGTCAAAAATCAACATATGTAAATTATATAAGACACTAATTAGACCTGCGCTAACTTATGCTTCGGAAACCTGGGTAATGACGCAAAACGAGAATGGAGAGGGGCCTAGACGATACAACTATGAGCTATACAGAGAATGTCAGGACACCGATACAGTTAAAAGATCGAGTGACGTTAACCCCACTAAATCAATGGCAAAAGACTCAAAACCACGCTGATAATTCCCAGTTATACTGTCGGTGTAGGGCTTAAGACGTTCTTGCAGGTTATTGGCCAGAATCCTGCAAGAATGCTTACAGGATTCTGGCCAATAATAATTCAACAAGACAATTGGGGTTTTGAACAATTTTTTTTGTGTCATAAATGGAAAGATCATATATAAGTTTGATAACAAAACTATTTTTATTTTTATTTTTCCTTATAATTAAAAAGTTGGAAAAGTCAAATTGGAAATACATTTTTAAACCTAGAACCGATGACGCGCCGAAGGTTCCTGAAAACATCCGAGCGCATGTGACCTCACAATGGTAAAACGAACCCCAATATCTCCAATATTGGGTCGGTTCGGAACAGTTCTGAAGTTACACCGAAATTTTCTTTCGCGCCCGCGATAAAACGTTTGGAAAGAATCAGAGTCCCGGGCAAATAAAACAATTTATCGATCTTAGTCATTGTTCTATAGGTTTAACCTATATCTTTGACTGCATTTGTTGGTTTCCTAGCGATTTGAAAATATACTTGCTTTTAATTGTTATCTAGGCTTTCGGTGCTGTTTTCGATGTTATATTTATATATCTTTACATAAGATATGGAGGCTTAAAGGTAAGTTAAGAATGAAATATTGAAATTAGATTTGGGTGTCTTTTGCTTTTTTTTCATTCGCTTATAATTTCGTTTATAAATTCATTTTTATAATTTGTATTTATCTAATTTCATTCATGTAGGGAAAAATTAACGTGTCAAATTTGTAGGAAGGAATATTCCTAAGAAGGAAAGTAGTAACAATGAGAAAGCCCTACATGATCGTCTATTTTGTAGGATACGAATAATAATATTCAAGAAAGCACGAATAGACAAGAACAAAATTCGACTACCAATTTGGAAGGTAATCGTATATAAAAAGTATTATACTTATGAATTTTTTACAGGATAATCATATTTTTAGATGGTCGAAGAGTACAGAAATTTGTGTGACTATAAAAGCTTTCCACTCAAATAAAAAAAATTGGTTAGGTGCCTTCTCTTATTTGGGAAATCTCTAGCTGGTCATGTATTATAGGTAGTTAGCAGCTCGATTTATTTATATTTGCAAATATTATTAAATTAAGAATATAATGTGATGGTTTGTAAAACATGTAGGCGAAAAATCGCCATCGTTTTAAAAATACTGAAAACCTTAATTAATGCAATAATGTAGTATGGGGGAATTTTATTTTTGAAAATATTGTTAATAGAGTTAGTGTGGTGGTTTGATGAATCAGTTTGGTTTTAAAAGTATTGCAAACTATTATAAAAACAAATATGTATGTAATTTTGGGTAATGATTGTTTTTATTCTGAATTAATTGTTAATATAGTTTATATATTATAATCTACTGTAATATATTATCCAAATAATCCTAGTTGGGGGAGGTTTTAATATGTATATTTAATACTGTATTTAAAAACATTGTTTCGCTTCTTGAGGATAAAAATATAGAATTGATTAAACTTCTTTCGGTTAATTTTGATATAAAGTTATTACAATCTAAGGTTTTAGAAAGCAAACGAATTGCTGCTCTATATATGCATATAGAATATGTCATTGGAAGAATACGAGAGTTTGATTTTCTCAACCCTCACGCAGTTATTAATCATATATATGTGGCCTTATACAGACTATATTGTTATTATTTTAATTATATTGCTGTAGCATTAGTCATTTTACGATCAGCTATAATATCAATACAAATTTATTAATATTGATTAAAAAAATAATAACTAATGATGTTTAAAAAAACAAATTTACTTAATATTGTTTTTATGAGTTGACATCAACTTATTATAATAAAAATATAATTAAATATTTTAAATCTGTGACCATAAAAATATCCACAGCAGGTATATTATCAGAATTAGCCTTTATGAAAGTTTTGTCACACATTACTGAACTAACTTAATAACCAACAATATTTTACTTTGCACTTAATCAACAATAATTTTGACAATATATATACATTGACAATATATAATATATATACAAGTAGAAGGCGTTAATAGTATTGACGTGGAAACACTTTACCATAATGACGTCACAAACATGAAAGCCAATCGCGGCGCGTTCATAGGCAGGTGATTTTTTTTATTTTATAAATTTTAATTCATTCATAATTAATTGTAAAAAAATTGTATAGTTTTTCGCATCGATTATTAATATTATTTATGATAAAGTTTTAAAAGAAAGTAAAAAAATCAATATTTATTTTGTATTCAAAAACCCAATTTCACGGCAGTTGTTACAGTTCAGGAGTTCGCCTTTTTTACGTAAACCCACACCAATGTTCCATTCTGTGGGTATTTTTATCGTCGGTTTCCAAATGTCTTTGGTCAACGAGTGTATAAATTCTATAACAGATTTATCTCCTGTTTTATTAATTCCGCTTTTTCTAGGGATGGCATTTCTGTTTCTCGTTGGTCATTCTTTCTGTGTATCAATACTTAATAACGCTTCTCTCTGATGTTGTATTAAGTTTTTCCTCGAAGTTATTTGCCCATCTTTCTAAGATCTCTCATTTTTGTTGATGATATTTCTTGACTGATCACGATAAGCCCTTACCTTAAGGTAGTCCTGTTGTTCTTTTGATATTGTCATGTGCTTTCGTTTTTTTTTTCCGATGAGTTTTCTTTTATTCTTTTCTAAAATTCATATATTCCTTCTCTAGTTGTCTGGTTCTCCTTCTTTGTTGAAGTTTTTTGTAAAAGGAGTTTTTCGGCTTGTTATATTAGCACACTCATCATCAAATAATTCTTGACTGGGTCTCTGATGAATAAATTTACCTATGGTGTCGTTTACTTCAACTTTTCTCCACTCTACCCATGACTGAGTGATGTATATGATCTTTTATCTATAGTAAAACTTATACGTATGCGCTACATAAACAGCCAAACACAACAGCTCAAACTCAAACTGTCACAAGTATCACGAACAAAAAAATAGCGCTATCATATTAACAACATTAATATGATAGCCGAAAAGATGAGGCCATTATCGTGCCATATTTTTTAATAATTTAAATAATATTAAATAAATAATAAAAACGTATAAAATCTTTGGGAAAAAAAGTAATAAGTATGAAATATCCTCTCGGAGAATTTAAATGGAAAAGTCAGATTTATTCTATTTCGTATTCCCTGGTGAAAATAAACATTAACCCTCCAGGTCGTATATCATATTTTAGCTTTTAACGTTCCGTGTTCTTGATTACAAAAAGAGAATTAATTGCGTCGGCGATATCAAAAACAAGTGTAACGGCCATAAAAATATCCGTTAAATTAATTATATTATAAACTAACCCTTTTCCTTTATACCATTTGTTGTACGGTTTAAGATACGAACGTTTTCACGACGCCACAGGAGAGATACGCTCTCATAATTAATTTTGTGACATGTCTAGACAACGTGTGAATTCATGTCACAGTACAGGAGATTGATAGAAATTATATATGGAAGGATATCCCTCGGCAGAATCATTATCATCATATTTTTTGCATCTATTATGTTAGCGTGATACTGAATAACTCTTACTAACAAGATAAAGTTAATAAAAACTCAAGTGAATTTATCAATTTGTATATTAGCACTTTCAATAACTTCTTTCAAAATCCAAGAGATCAAGAGATCACCCATTCATCAATATTATTATTTTTATTGTCGATTAAAGCAAGAAGCTTCTGTTTATTTAGAAAAATGGAAAAAAGTGAGTTTCGAGTGGTGATTAAAACACTTATATTGAAAAGGCTTAACACCGAAAGAGGACAAAGCTGAGTTGTATGAAGTTCATGGCACGTATGTTCCTGTGTTTGTAACTGTTTATAAATGGGTAAATGCGTTTAAACGTGGCCGTACATCCACAAAAGATGAACATCGTTCGGGGCTTCCAGCGGAAGTGACTACTTCTGAAATGATTGACAAAATCCACGACATGGTTTTAAGTGATCGACGCATCAAAGTGCGCGAAACAGTTGAGGCCACAGGCTTATCGCAAGGTACAGTGTTTTTAATTTTGCAGGAAGAATTGGGTGTGAAAAAAATTTAAGCAAGGTGGGTGCCGCGTTTGCTCTCAGTGGAGAATAAACGCAATCGTGTTATCGACTCTGAGGCTGTTTTGGCGCTTTTCCTCGCAATCCTGATGAGTTTCTGTATCGATACATAACTGTGGACGAAATATGGATACACTACTACACTCCAGCGACCAAGGAACAATCAAAACAGTGGATTTTTGAAGGCGAATGGGTTCCGAAGAAGGCAAAGACGGTGAAATCGGCCGGCAAAGTTATGGTTACAGTTTTTTAGGATGCACGCGGAATAATCCACATCGATTACTTGGAAAAAGGAACAACAATAACTGGAGCGAAGAAATCGTCTTCATTTTAAAAAGCAAAAGATCCTCTTCCATCAACACAATGCACGGGTGCACACCTATACAGTTTTAATGGCCAAAATCATGACATTAAAGTTCGAATTATTACAACATCTACCGTATTCACCCGATTTGGTCCCCAGTGACTTTTTTATATTCCCGAACTTAAAAAAATGGCTCAGTCAACAACGGTTCACATCGAACGAGGAGGTCATCGCCCAAAAAGATGCCTGTTTTGAGGACCTTCCGAAATCTTTCTCTTTTCAACTTTAAAAAAGTTGGAGAACTGCTTGGAAAAGTGAATAGAGCTAAAATGAGATTATGTTGAAAAATAAGAAAAATCTACTTGTAAAAAAACTGTCCACTACCACTGTCGACCCTGTTGTTTAATATTATCCTAGAGAAATGCATAAAAAACAGTAATAAATTATAACCCAAGAAACTTTCACATCACGGTAAATTTATCAAGCAGGAAATTTGCATTAACTTTTGTCTAAATGGTTTGTCTTATGATACGAAAGTAGTTGAAGATAAAATTCATTCAGTAAGACATTCCACCTTAACCAGTGAAGAAAGCACTACCAAAATCAAGAATCTTGTATTGAGTAATCCCCAATTAAGTACGAGGGTTGCTATTGTATCCGGAATTGGCAACAATAATGTTACTAGGCGCCCTCTGGTATATTCATCGTAAAATTTGACATTGTTGACTGTATAAGTACTCAGAACGTTTTGTCATATGGACGATATTTGTGTTGTTTAGTGACTTGAAAATTTTATCTCAGGCAAAATTGGAATTGTCTCGTGAGAATTTTTGTGCGATGATGACTACAACTTTCGACATTATCTCAACAACAGTGCATAGATCAACTCACTTTGACTTTTGGTGACGAAACACCATCTAAAACTACGGTATATCACTGGTTTAGTGAATTCAATCGTGGCCGTCGTTCGCGCACCGGCGAATTTAAAGAAGATCGTCCAAAATCGGTTGTTGTGCCAGAAAACATCAATACTGTGCGCGAACTGATAAAGAAGGTCGTCATGTGACATACCGTGAGATTGAGGCAACCCTGGGTATTAGTATCACAAGCATACACAAAACTTTACATGAACATTCATGTAAGAACCACTTCGAAGCAAATTGTCGTCTGTTTTTGGAATAAATGGGCATGTAGCTACAGTGCCACTAGAGAATCGTAGAACGGCCAATTCTCAATGATACACAACCGTTTGTTTGCCAGAAATCTTTGAAGATATAAGTAAAAACAACCAGCCAGGCAGAATTATTTTCACCACGACAACGTGAGCCCTCGCACATCAGATCGAACAACTCTATATTTGACCGGTTAAAACATCGAATTGATGGGTCATCCGCCGTACAGTCCTGATTTGGCACCCAATGATTTCTTTTTGTTCCCGTCAGTGAATAATAAACTACGTGATGACTTTCGACGGTAAAAGAAGTGTTTGATGCGTTCAAAATGTATACGTTGGAGATACTTCAATTGGAATGGAAAAAGTGCTATGAAAATTGTTTAAAACAAATAGAAAAGTATATAGTTCATCGCGGAGAATATTTTAAAAAACAATAAAACCATTTTCAATGATAAATATTTGTTTTTATTTATTACTAGCAGAACGTTGTCCTGCCAGCGAATATGTATTTACCTATATATCTAAAATGGATGATGGTCTGTATGTAATGTAGAATCTATAAAGCGTTGTAGAAAATTGTGAAAAAATGAAAAATTACTCATATTGATAAGATTCTATTATTTTTATTAGTATAAATTGATGATAAATTATATACATATTTTTATTAATAATGTTTGTGAACGAACATTATTTCTAACTATTCTATTCGCTACATAATCAAACCAATTTATAGTAATTCAAACTAATTCTAACATCTAGCGTAACCCAAGTGGATAAACAATATTTGCGGTTTTCTGATTCGGTGTATAGATAAAGTAATTCAAACTAATATTAACATCTAGCGTATCGCAAGTGGATAAACAGTATTTTTGGTCTTCTGAGCTTCTGATACGAGAAACTGTGCAGAATGTGCAGAGATGCAGAGATGTGCAGAGATGTGCAGAATTTTTGGATTTCCTACTCTGGAGCAAACAACATGTAATTGACTTTTTGATGGTCAACAAATCCATGGCGAGGGCTCTGTTCAGTTAAACTACCCATCCTATAGAAATTTTCTTTCACTTTTTTCTATATCCATTGAGCCGCACTGTTTATCGTACGGTAGCATTTTTAAATTTAAATACTGCAAGCAGGGAAAGATGTAGTTAAGGTATAGAAGTTGATGCGCTACTTTGGAGCAAGCAACATATAGACTTTTCAATGGTCAACGAATCCAGATCGTTCGATTACATGTCGAAGGCTCTGTCCAGTTGTTGTTAAGGTGTAGAAGTTGATGCGCTATAGCCCCATCTAGTGGCGAGGTACAATAAAGTGGATAGCGCAAAAATATTTACCGTGTTCAAATATGTAAACAAAATGGGTTGCATAAAAACCTTGTATATATATATATATATATATATATATATATATATATATATATATATATATATATATATATATATATATATATATATATATATATATATATATGGGTTGCATAAAAACCTTGTATATATATATATATATATATATATATATATATATATATATATATATATATATATATATATATATATATATATACAAGAAACACCAACAACCACAATGGCAACTTCATTCAACGTCAGTGTATTGAAGCGTCTTTCTTGTTGGCCTGCTGGTCTTTTTTTTGGTTGGTTCACAATTTTGTGATCATCCGTGTATTACGACACATTATCGGTGGCATTTTTCCAAAGACACCAAAATAATCTTTTCAACACACCACCGATAACACAATATTTTCCTTAAACCAAGAAAATATAATGAAGTCATTTCGCAAAATATCACATTTCTTTTTTTAATGGCTTGGCTGCTAGACCTTTAAACTATGCACTTCTCTTTTTTGTTATGAAAACATGTGACAGCAAAACTCTCAAACTGTGCCTCATTTCACATAGAACTTCAAAACGTCAAAATTTAACATAAATATTTTTTTAATTTTGCGACTTTTCCCGTGGATTTTCCAAAAATTTTTTATCTTTTATACAAACCTTGTACTGGCAATTACGAACACAACAAAAAAGAAATCAGCCAAATCGGTCGAGCCGTTCTCAAGTGATGCTCCGTCATACATGTGACAATTGATTTTTATTTATAGAGAATCCGGATACATAGCAATCCTCGTATTGCAGTGAGATGGGATTATTTTTTAGACATAAATTTAGATGAACAAACAGTTAAAGAAAGTCGGCGACCGTCACAGGTCAATATTGTAAAATATTTGGGAATACATCTGGACCAGCATCTCATATTGCAAAAATATATTTATAGCAAGATGAAATAAAATACCTAAAACACTATCGGTTTATCCGAAGAGTATCTAAACTAAGAGAGTTGTCAAGTAGACAAACAATCATATAATGAACCTTATATAGTGGGTATGGCTAGGACATTTGTAGAGGAAGGCCTAGGAAGATATGGTATGATGACATCGAGGAAGATATCAATATTTCAAAAGTTAAAAGATGGCTGTTTAATTGTACAAGACAGACCATATAGGGTGTAAGGGAAAGAACTGTTGTAAATTTAACCAACGATTTTTTACAGATTTTCAAACAAAAAGTTTCGTTAGAATATGTAATCAAAAGGCAACCATTTCCGCCGAAAACAGATGTGTAAAAAGGTTAAATTTTGACAACAATGACAACGTCTATTTTCGTCTTGTTTATTTCGATCTATCGGAACTGAGAACTGAGAAGATTTTTTTATTTCCAATATTTCTAGTAGGTCTAATTTTTTTTCTTTTCTGAGTGCAATAATTTATCATTGTTTATTTCTATAAAATGATTGATGACTATAGATGATATATACAGCTTCACAATCCTTACAGTTAATTTTATACATACCCAATTTATCTAAAGTACCCGTTTTATGCTTATTATTAACTAACATTCTACCTGCTTTAAGTTTATTTACACAAATAGTCTAACAACTAAGTTTATTTAATCTTTTACACACTGCATTACTAAGTTTAGAATATTTTTTTTTTTATTTATAAAACATCCCTGAGGAAGTTTTCCAAAATTACAATCTGACCAAAGTTGATCAATGAGTAATGTTGTACAAACCTAAGTTACTACAAAAGAAAAGATGATTTTAAGAACTTACTCACTAGTATCCCTTAAATTAAATCCAATAACTTAATTACACCAATATTAACGTATACACCAGCACTATGCTCTGCTTTTTTACTAACACAAACGTTCAAACCAACTCAAAGGGTTTGGTCCTCTTAAGTCTTCTGATTTGACTTGCATTATTAAGGAGCTGGATGGTCTCGACATTGACGTGCTGAAGAAGTCGCTGCTCGTGACTCTGGGCAAATCTGCTAATGGTCTGGGTAACGGTGTCCATTTCCAAGTCCCTATGGAGGTCACTGTTTCTGAAATACCAAGGGGCATTTGCAATGTTCCTTAGTACTTTGTTTTGGAATCGCTGGATTATTTCCAAGTTGTTCTAAGTTTAGAATATAATTCATAAATTTAAACGATTTGTCTTTTTGCTTTTTAATGTTATAGAATCCTTGTTAAAACTTTCGTTGTTTATTTTTTAACAATTGGTCAATTAATCCTTTGTAGCCGTTGTTGTTTGCTATCTGTTTAATGGTATAGAGCTCTTTATTAAAATTGTCTTTGTTTAGACAAAAATGAACTAACCTATGTATTAGACTATGAAAATGAGATAGTTTGACTTGCCAAGATTGTTTACTACTAAAATGTATAACCGTGCCTGTTGTAGTCGGTTTTCTGAAATATCAAATTGTAATTTATTAGATATTTTCTTCATCTTTAAGACTAGGAAGTTAATTTCATCATTAAGTCCAATCTCCATACTGAATTGAATATTTTTATTCATTCCGTACCATTCAAAATGCAACAAACATCGTCCAGGTATCTATGCCAATGTGATATATTGTTGACTGATGAATTTTTAGAGTTAAAAAAACATTTTCGAAATTAGCCAAAAAATTTGAAATAATAAAGTTGGGCTAAGTGGGCCCATTGGAAGACCGTGTTTTTGTTGATAAATCTCATTGTTATATTGAAAATAATTTTGTTCTAGGTAAACTAGGATTGCTGTATTAGCTGCACGTTTTTTAGCTAGTTTATTTGTTTTGCTTGTTTAGCAAAAGGTATAATAAACGTTTGAAACAAGTTGCTACAAAACGTTGCTACAAGTGTATCATTTAAAATCCTAGTATTAATATTTTTATAGTTATTTATTCCATAAGTTTCCGAATAAATTCCGCATAAAACACCTTTTTTTTTGATTCAACACCATGATTCACGTCACATTAAGAAATACATAATTGTTTTATTATATCAACTGTTCAAAATGCCCACCATGCCGTGAAAAAAATACTTTTTTGATCAATAAATCATTCACTAAAAAACATTAAAAAAATAATGATTATTAGTTTATTTATTAAATGATAACTAATTAATATTTGCCAAATGTACTTTTACACATATCTGTTTAAAATGTTATTTCTCATCACAGCTTTTTGATTGGGTATTTAATAACTGCAATTTTTTTCTCGAGAACATTTAGATTTTAGATTCTTATTGTAAGGAACTTTTTTTTTTAAATGATATGAAGAATCTTGGTTAAATTTACCAAAATATTTTCCCTTTACCCTTTCAGTCCCAGTGATATAAGTTCCTAGAAAATATGCATTGTTTTTAATATCCCCACTCGAAGATGTTTTAGTATTTTTTGTATTTTTTCAATACGGCGGATTAATGAATTTTTGCTACACGTAGATCATGTGCTTATTATTATATTTGTGTATTTGGCGTTTATTTGACTAATTTATGAAAAAAAAAATCTACGTAAGTGTGTTTATGTTTATATATTACTTATAGAAAGTGTTTTTTTGCGTATAAATATTGCGCATACAGAACATTTTTTCTAAAATTTGTTGACGGAACATATATGTCCGCTATATTCCGCTGTGCTATAAATTTATACCAGTAGTATTACTATAAGTAAAATGTAATTTTTCATTTAAAAAATAAAGCATTGTCAGAGCAGGAACTCATGGAGTTGGCAAACAATATTTCTGATATGGAATGGAAGATTCATTAGACGAATAAGAACCGTTTATTAATAGTGCTTCAGGATATGTCCAGTCATCTACAAGCAAAGTAAAAAGGAAAGTCGAACTAAATGAAAATGTATCATCCACGGAATGTTCATCTTCTGAAGTAACTGAGAATGACAAAACAGTCGATCCGCCTACAATAATTTTGGAGCAATGAACATCTGTAGATAACAATTTTTTTACCAAGATTACATATCCCAACCGAAAAACTCTATACAATTCTCACAAAACTCGACAGGTCATGTACTAAGTTGGACGTTTTTTTAAACCGTTCCCCAAAAGTCTTTTTCTATGGATTTTTGGAAAAACAAATGATAGATTGGAGATACTTCAAGCAAAAAAGAAATTATCTATACTCAAAACTGATCAATATGAAATAATGATCGTCATTAGATGCTTTCTCGTAATGTCCAATAATAAAGTGCCTGCACAGCGAAACTACTTGTCCACTAATACTTGGCTACTCTTAGCAACACAATGATCAAACAAACAATTTCTAGGAATAGATTCTAGTTACTGTCCTCCACACTATATTTCAATTCCCCCAAAATCCAGATGGCGCCCATAAAATATATTATATGGAAGAAATGCTTTCGTATTTGAAGCAAACTTTTTCACAAGCAAGAAGTGAGAGTACATTTTAGAGTATCGATGAGGCGATGTCTAAGTTCAAGGGAAGAAGTTGCCTGAAACAGTACCTTCCTTTAAAACCCTACTAAAAGAGGCGTAAAAGCATGGGTTAAATGTGATTCAAAAACTGGCTACACATACGACTTGACTATATATTCAGGAAGAGATGAAAATAGAAACGAAAATTCAACTCTAGGAGAAGATGTCGTCATGAAGTTAGCAGATACTAATCGAGATACTGATTTTAGCCTTATGCTTTGACATATTTTTTACTAACACTCAACTTGTAAATAAATTACATTTTGCTGCAGTTGGTACATCAATAATTACCAAAAAAAAACATGTCTAAATATATAGGCAGTAGGCGTCAAAAAGGTGATGCTCAGTTTTTATGCAATCAGTTTGGTACATGTGCAGTCTCATGGGAAGATCAATCAATCAATCCTTTTAAATTGTCGTGGCGATGAAATGCCTGTAGCAAACAGAAAAGCGAAATATGGAAGCCGATCAGAAATAACTTGCCTAAAGATGGTAGAGTTCTATAACAAATATAGGGGGGGGGGGCTGACGGTTGATCTTTCAGATCCACTCGTTGATCTCTATGACATGGATAGAAAGACCGGCAAATGGTGGAAAAAAGTTTTCTACCGGCTATTCAGATTAATTCCTGGATCATATTTACTGAGCTAAAAGAGCGAGAAAAAAAATAAGAAGCATTTCTTGGATTATGTGGTTCCGCTGGCTGAATCTCTAATAAGTTATGACCGACAATATGCATAAGAGGCACGCAGAAAACAATATGGTAGGCCAATTCTTCTATTGGAACCTTTGGTGTGATGCACTAAACTTGAAGAGATTTGCCACTAAACACCAAAACACTTTTTTGAACTGCTCGACGCACGTTTCGCTAACCATCATCAGGAGATGATTTAATCTAATTCTAAAACTAAACTATGTTCGATTTATATGAAAACCATAACTAACGAAGCGTGTAAAAATCATGAACCGCGAAGTGTACTAAGCCTTACATTAATAATTGAAAAAGTTGACTGAAAGGAATCGGTCCTTTATCTCGGTTCATGATTTTCTTACATTTTTCTATTTGAATGCTTTCATATGCATCTAAAGCCCTATTATTATTAACACTTTTAATTAGTCTTAAATTTCTAATATCTATACTGTGGTCATGTTCGATTGCATGTTGGGCAACACAAGAGTTTTCATTTCTCCCATATCTAATGTGGGCAATATGTTCTTTATATCTTGTCAATATGGATCTTTTTGTTTGCCCAATATACCTTCGATCACAGTCTTGACAACTAATGTCGTAAATCCCCGACTTTTCATGCTGCTCTACTTTATCGTTTGGATTACTTCTCCTTAGAGAACTTCTCTTAATTTATTATATGGTTTGTACACAACCTTAATGTCCACTTTTTTCAAAATTTTGTCTAGTCCTCTTGTCAACTGGGCATCAAATGGTATTACCATGAATTTCTTTATGTTCTGATCCTTTTGAAAAGTCGAAGATTCTTTCAATAATTATCTGAACTTATGTTTTCTAATTAGTTTATTTATAATGTTCTTATTATAACCATTCACTTCAGATACCTCCCTAATTAATTTTAATTCTTTATTATAATTATCTTTATTTAAAGGAAAATTAATTAATCTATTTACCATAAAAGTTAAACTAGCCATCTTATGTTGAAAGCTATGATTTGAAACGTTAGGAATGTATCTCGAAGTGGTGATGGTTTTTCTGAAAATATTAAAATCTAACCTATTTTTATTATTTCTCGTCATCTAGAAATGGTAAACTATCGTTGTTTTCGAATTCATGCGTGAATATTATATTTTCTTATTTACTATTTAAGTTCTTAATAAAATCATCTACATTTTCATTTTTCGAATCGAAAATGGCAAAAATGTCATCCATATATCTTAGCCATACCTTCGGAAAATAACTGAATTCATCTTTTGCCTCGGTTTCAAATTTACTCATAAATAAGTTGGCTAAGAACGGTGACAGAGGATTGCCCATTGCCGTTCCTTCTTGTTGTTCATAAAACTTGTTATTAAGCTGAAAACAATTTTGCTTCATACATAATCTTGTTAAGGAGATGTACTCAGAAACAATTTTGTTATTAAAACCGTTTAACTCGAGTAACTTCCTTAGGTATTTCAAGGTATGTGGAATCGGGACACTCGGAAACAACGATATAACGTCAAAGGAAACCAAACCCTCACCTTCCTGTAGATGTGTGTTTTTAACTTCTTCTATGAATTTGGTTGAATTTATCACAGAACAGGAAGGTAGATTGTTTGGTAGATTTTCAAATTCCTTTGTTAACCACTTTGCCAAGTTGTATGTTGGAGAATCAATGGCTGATACAATTGGTCTCATTGATTTTCCTGGTTTATGAATTTTTGGTAGAGCATACAATCTTGGCACTTTTGTATTAGAAACATGTAATTTGCTTTTCAGAGAAGGATAAATAAGGCTGTTACAAAGTTTTAAATGTATCTCTAACTTCGTTAATTTGTCAAAAATGATTAACGAAGTTCCTAAATAAATTCCTTTCAGTCAACTTTTTCAATTATTAATGTAAGGCTTAGTACACTTCACGGTTCATGATTTTTACACGCTTCGTTAGTTATGGTTTTTATATAAATAGAACATAGTTTAGTTTTAGAATTAGATTAAATCATTTCCTGATGATGCTAACGTGGTTAGCGAAACGTGCGTCGAGCAGTTCAAAAAAAATGTTTTGGTGTTTAGTGGTAAATCTCTTCAAGTTTAATATGGTAGGCCTTCATCATGTTCGAAGGGCCAACAAAAAGAAGGTGTCATCACTGTACCAAGAACAAACAAGAAAGAAGTATAAAAACAATTTGTGTGGCTTATAATCTATCACTATACAAACACTGTTTTACTGCTTATCACACCTAATATATGAAAAATATTTTTTTAATATTTCCTTTTTTTATGTTCCCGCAACTAGTACTAATGAGACATATATATCTCAACCCCTCAACGTACAGCCCTTTGAAAAAAGGTTGAATTGATAATATATCTCTTTTTTTTGTGATCAGTGTGAAAGGTATATAACAAAATCAAGCCAATTGAATATAAAAACATATTTAAAATAAATTATACACATAATTCGGACAGTATAACTTTTTACAGTAGTTTAAGTTGAATTTCTAAGTTATTCTTTTCATAAGATAATTTTAAATGGTTGTCATTTTTCATAAGCCCTTCCTCCCATTGGTTACTTTAATATTTTAATATGGTTTGTCCCCTGTATCAGCGTTAAAGAACAATCTGGGATTGAAATATTGCCCGATCGTGATGTGCAAGCCAAACTTGAAAGGACACAATAACTTTTCTCTCGCCCCGTAATTCCATCATGGAAATTTGGGGACCCGCCCGCTTCACGGCTAATAATATATAAGAAGGGAGAACAATTGATTTTATCTTTTGGTGGAGACTGATTAAGGAGAGGAAAAAGCGCCTTGCCGGGACTTCTGTCTTTTTCTCGCACATTCTCGCCATTTTCTATCCATTCTGAATATTCGATTCTAATTTTAAATACAGGGTTTTGCGATTTGCTTGTACTTTCCCTTAAAAGCGCGTTTCACTTTATTTAAGGGCGAATTTTACCCTGTCAATTCACACTCCGCTGAAGATAACAGCATCGGTTTTTGTTACTGTTTATTGCATGTTAAGTATGTTGAATTACTGCCAAATTCGTCTCTCATTTCCGGATTTATTGAAGTAGAATACAAGGATTGTTCGTAAAATTTTCTGACTTTTTGTCTTACTTGTCTTACTTGTGTTATTTACCTTTCTTGTCTTTCTTGTCTTACTTGTCCTATTTGTCCTACTTATTGGTCTTACTTGTCTTACTTATCTTATCAGTCTTTCTGGTCTTTATTGTTTTTATTGTCTTTCTTGTCTTTCTTGTCTTACTTATCTTACTTAATTTACATGAATTACTTAATTTACTTGTCTTACTTGTGTTAGTTGTCTTACTTGTCTTACTTGTTTTACTTGTTTTAATCCTTTTACTTGTCTTACTTGTCTTACTGGTCTTACTTGTCTTACTTGACTTACTTGTCTTACTTGACTTACTTGTCTTACTTGATTTGTCTGTCTTGTTGTCTTTCTTGTCTTACTTATCTTACCTGATTTACTTAATTTACTTGTTTTACTCGTCTTACTTGTCTTACCTGTCTTTCTTGCTTTTCTTGTCTTTCTTGTCTTACCTATTTTACTTGGTTTACTTAATTTACTTGATTTATTTGTCTTACTTGTTTTATTTGTCTGGCCTGTCTTACCTGTCTTACTTGTCTTAATGGTCTTACTTGTCTTACTTGTTTTACTTGTATTAGTTGTCTTACTTCCACATATTCTGGCTCTCCACTTGAGTATGTGGAATCTTAGAAATTTGAGTAGGCTCGTTAATTTTAAAACATGCCTAGACACGTAAATTCGCAGCCGAATTAACTATGGTTCTAGAGCCTTTTGGAAACTTTGCCTTAGAATTTTCGGAAATCATTACCTGGCTTTGAAGGTCAAGGTGGCGTGTATCTAGCTGTAATCGTGCCCGTTCTTAATTATGGTTGTGAATCAAGAGTACCCTAGAGGAAAGATCTGAGGGTTCTCGAGAGCATACAGCCACGTAATCTGAACTAGATTATGGGTATGAGATGGTACCATAAAAAAATCAAATAAGGAAATTCTAAGTGGGGCGAATTGTTTGTTGGTGGAGCCACTGAGTCAGGCTAGAATACCACCATCCAGAAAAGTGTGTTTTACAATGTAAATTGACTACAGGTGAACGTAGATAGGGAGGTCAGAATTTTCTCCATGATATATTAAAAAGCGTTGCTATGCTAGTCATCAATGAGAGGTTACTTATTTTCGTCTTTTTGGGAGGTTACTTATTCTTATTTTTGTCCAGTTATAAATTAGGGTTAGAATTTTTTTTATCCATATATTCAAGCATTTTAACTGTGTGATTTTTTTTATTTTGGTCGTATTTAATTTCTGATATCGTATTATAGATTATGATATGGTTAATTTCTTTCTAAAGTTTAGGAAAATAAAATGTAGATGGTCTTGATTGGTCTTAATGAATACTTGAAGGCGAGGTGGTGCTCTCAATAAACGAACTAAAAGTATGAGTGTAATTATTCAAGACGATCGCGTCGCCATCTGAGGAGATTATAAAGTTTTACCGGTTGAAGGACGAGTAATTTCGCTGAAAAATTACCGGTGGCGGCCGCCGGGATGGGCATCGTAAAAAATTGACGAGATTCCGGCAGATTTACCTTTCGGGGCCCGGGTGGAAAAGTTATTATCGTGGCCGGGTTTTGAGTGGGGCGGGCATTAAAATCCACGTAGGAAGAAATTAAACGGTTTAATTGGAAAATTTAAATGGAAAATGCGGATTTTCTGACGGTACGGTCCTCGTCTTTTTGCCCAGATTCGAATTGTTATTTTCAGATGAGAGAAATATGTCTTTTTAGCAATGGTGTTGGTGAACATGTGAGTTTGTTTGGAATGCCCTATATAAGAATGTTGGAACTTTAAAATGAAACACAATGAATTTTTTGTTTAAAGTCAAAAATTGTGGGTGAAAAAACGCATTCAGAAAACTTTTCTTGCAATAAATCGATTGTCTGGCGAGATGAGCACGACGAAGTCACGCCGTCTTGTCGAAAGAAAATATTACTTATATATACATACATATTTATCGATTCAGGTGAAATATATTTTGTTAGTATGTCTTTATAGCGTTCACCATTAACTGTAATACGATTTCCACCATTGTCGACAAAAAAATAATGGGTTTAAGTGAACTAATCGATACTTGATGGAAATTAATTTTAAATAAATAAGCAAATATTAATATTTAAAATTTCCACTATATTTAAAATTGTATGTATAACAACTGTTTCGATACACCGTGCTTTTTTCAAATACAAACTATGTTAAACTAACAGTAAGAAAATAACTAACAGTAATAACATAAATTACAATCCGTCTATTGACCTAATAATACAATAAAAGATGATAGTGGGGAAGTTCATTTTTTTCAACGTCTACGAAGGCAATATAAGTTTTATAACGGTGAACCATTCAAGTCAGTTTAACAAAATATCCAAATTTTTCCTTTTATTAATTTCTAGACCGTCTGAAAGTTTTTATTTTTTGCATTTATTTTTATTATATAAGATTCTTAAATTATCATTGAAAATTAGAAAGTTAGAACACTTAATGTTAGAAGCATACTTTCAATGATAATTTTAAAATGTTACATAATTAGAATAAATTCAAAAAAATACATCTTTTAGTGAACCTAGAAAATAATAAAAGGAAAAATTTGGATATTTTGCTAAATGACCAGCTAGACTTGAATGGTTCACCGTTATTAAACTTATATTGCCCTTCTAGACGTTAAAAAATGGATTTCCCCACTATCATATTTTATGGTATAGTATTATTAGATCGATGGATAGTTTAGGTTGTAATTACTTTTCTTACCCTTAGTTTAACATAGGGCGTATTTGAAAAAGGCACTGTGTGTAGGAATAATGGTTATACATACAATTTTAAATATAGTGGAAATTTTAGATATTATTTTTTGTTTATTGATTTAAAAATAATGGTAAACGTTACACAACGATGATCAATGATTATTTAATTCTAAATTTGAATGGTACTGATTTGGGTATGTGGTTGCGACAGGAAGGCTCCACATGACATACAACCAACGCAACAGTCGATTTACTGAGGGAACAATTCGGTGAGAAAATTATTTCGTGGAACGGACCTATTAATTGGCCAACAAGGCCATGTGATTTAATGGCTTTAAATTATTTTCTTTGATGTTATGTTAACACTTTGATCAATTTTGACAAAACCACCAACTATTGACGCCTTGGATTCAACATAACTCGGACAATTGCGGACATAAGACCTTGCCATTACCATTGAATACACAACTCTACCAAAAAACAAACAAAATTGTTGCCCTTGCTATGTCTATGAATTTTCGTACC
The DNA here is from genome assembly GCA_031761425.1 of Cosmopolites sordidus. NCBI lineage: Eukaryota > Metazoa > Arthropoda > Insecta > Coleoptera > Curculionidae > Cosmopolites > Cosmopolites sordidus. Next base: position 58,523 of record JARFXV010000876.1, on the reverse strand, counting down.
TTACTTACATTACAATGTGAGAATTAAATCATAAGTGTTTCAGATTGGTTCTAGTTTTTCTGTTATTAAAGTATATCTAGGAATCGTAATAATATTATTTTTAATCCTAGTCACAAGTTAGATTGCGATGAATGCACATTCATTTCGCGCCTCTGAACATAACGCGGTTGAGCACGTGACCTTAGTTTTCGTTACGCCGCCACCACGTGTAACAGACCTAAGTATTCAGTTTTTTGATAAGGTTGGTTTAATTCATATTTTCTTCATTGATTTTTATAAACGAAATTGTCTAGAGAATGAGTTCCTCGCGAAGAAAATGTCGATATCAACCTTTTTTACATCTGTGGGGTGTATGCAAAAGTAAAACAAAAACGAAACCTCACCGACTTGGTGAAGGAGGTCTATACCGCTTATTTCGGACTACAAATTGAAAAACAGCATAAACCATGGGTTCCTCACAAGGCTTACAAATCTTATGTAGAATATTTGCGCTTGTGGAAGAAACGAGAACGCTTAGAGTTAAATTCGGGACCCCAAAAATCATTTCGATGATTGCTACTTTTACGTAGTAGACGTCAAAGGTCTCAATCGGCATAAAAAATGGCAATATCCAGATCTGTGCCCTGTTATTCACAACGAATAATTTTCAGCCTATTTACGCCACACAGCTGGAGCGTATGGCTTCAGAAGTAACAGCACTTTCGGACTCGGATTGTTCCATATAATCTATAAGTACAAGAGGAAGTGAATATAGAAGAGTCGTCAGCGCCACAATTGTTTCCTGAAAATGAACTCAGCGGTTTAATACGAGATCTTAATTTATCAGAACAGGTGTCGAAACTGTTAGCGTAAAGGCTAAATGAAAATAATGTATTACAGCAAGAAGTATTAATAATATCTAAAAGAACTAGGGAAAAATATTTTACCGTAATTTAGCGAGGACGAAGAGCTTATCTATTGTAACAACATTGCAAAGTTACTTCTAGACATAGGTTTATCTGAATATTTATTGCACAATGGAAACCGATATGCATCTATCCCAATTGCCCATTCCGCCAAACTGAAAGAACAATACCAAGATATTAGATTAGTTCTTGAAAAAATTAATTACTACGAACATTCATGATCAGTTTGTGTGGATTTAAAAATGGTAAATTCTTACTTGGTCGCAATGGGATACACAAAATACCCTTGCTGCATTTGTGTTTAGGACAATTGAGCAAAACAAAATCACTAGGAACAAAACTTGTGGCCTTTGAGAGAATCCTTAACTGTAGTTAAAGCTAATCTAGTATGATCTATTACTGAGTAGGGACAAAATTATACTTCCGCCACTCCACTGCGCTGGGTATCATGAAACAGTTTGTCAAAGCTTTGGATAAGAACGGAAAATGTTTTGAATACATTTGCAGAACATTTCCTAAGTTAAGTATGGAAAAGCTAAAAGCAGGAATTCTTGACGGCCATCAAATTCGAATAATAGTTAAAGATGCAAACTTTATAAAAGTTAAGACTGTTGTGGAAACTGAAACCTGGTAAAGTTTTGTATATATTATAAGTAATTTTCTTGGTAACTATGGAGCAAATTATAAAGATATTGTCAATTTTAGAAAGCTTAATAAATTTAGAAGTAAATATGATCATAAAAATACATTATCTCCACAGTCACCTGGACAGATTTCCTGATAACCTAGGAAATTTTAGTGAGGGGCAGGGAGAGCTAAGCTGAGCTTTCACCAGGATATAGAAGTCACAGAGGAGATATAGATCCAACAGATTACTGTTGGGTATATAGATCCAACAGATTACTGTTGGCCTCTACAAAAGAGATTGTTCTTAAGAATCCCATTAGAGGTAGTCCTATAAGAGTGGTTTTTTTGTAATATTTTTACAAAAATTTTATATAATTAAAATAAATACTTTTAAAAAACAATTAAGTGATTTTCAATAAACTATGCATATTAAAAACAATAACTGAAATATATCTCATGCATACCTACTACCCTATTTTAGTATAATACGAAAATGGCGATTATTTAAAAAACTACCGCTAATTTCGGAAAACTGATTGTAGTTCCGTAATTTTCAGTATAAAAACATCATAGAACCACTCCCATAATAAGCTCAAAAAAGACACTGTTGACCAGTGATATTATTTCAAATAATATAAATAATTTTAAGGGACCTAATTTGTTAAGGCATCATTAAAGTTCGGACTCTCAAAACAATCGCGCTATAAAAATTACCACTATTATTTACAACTTTTTGCCAACGTGGTGGCTGTGTTGCGTACGTGACCTTGGGTGCTAATTTGCAATTTGTCAACAAAAAATGTCAGCAGGTTCTTTTTCACCCCTTCTTTCGTTTTCAAAGATTTCTCAGTTAAGTAATTTTGGAAGGAAAAGAATAGATGGTAGCCCGAGGGTGCTATGTCGGGTGAGTAAGGTGGACAACTTACACACACTAATTTTCGACCCGGGTCCTGATTGAAACGTGCAGTGTGGTAATGGAATAGGTCGCCTTCACTGTTTCCTAATTCCGGTCGGTTTTCTTCAATTGTTGCCCTCAGCTGATCTAATTGGAAACAGTAGAGGTCGGTGTTGATGGTATAGTTCCGTGGAGGAAGCTTAAATTGTAGGTATATATTTCTTGCTCTTTTTGAAAAGAAACTGCATAATATGGAGTAAATGCAAGTTATCGACCGATATTTTCAATCTGAATTGATATTAAATCATCTCTTGATGATGCTAACATGGTTAGCGAAACGTGCGTCGAGAAGTTTTAAAAAGTGATTTGGTGTTTAGTGGTAAATCTCTTCGAGTTTAGTATTTCACACCGAAGGTTCCAATAGAAGAATTGATATATGAATATTAATTGATTATAGTGACTTCTTCTTCATAAATGTTTGTAGTTAAACTGTCTTTCTAAAAACTAAATATTTGTTACGTTTTATTTACTGTACTAATAAGCTTTGTTGCTTTATAATAATTGCTTTCTAATATGTAAAATAATGTGTCTTTCTAAAGTATTAAAAGATGTGGGGACCTAAATTCTTAATATATCATGGCTTATCATGAATTTATTCACTAGTTTAATAATATAAAGCCTTGGGTGAATCCCATTAAAAACGAAATATTAAAACAAAAAAGTAAAAATCTCGGAAATTATAACAGATAGGTATAGGACCTGTTCAACAAGTATTTAAAAGTAAAACGGACAAAAGAATTCTCAAAAATACACCACATCTCGGTGTTGCTTTCACTGTCTCAAGAAACATTCTTGGTTCTATAACAAATGTCCAGCCAGTAAATAATCGACTTATGACACTATCCCTCAAGTGTGCTAACAAAAACTATACATTAATTAATGCACACCTCCCAGTTAGCGAAGAAAATAAATCTAATCCTGAAAAAGTAAATAAGACCTGGAAAATTCTGGAAAAGACTATTTCTAAAATTCCCTCTAACCATGTAAAAATCCTCTTGGGTGATTTCAACGCCCAACTAGGGAAAGTACAGAAAAGCAGCCTTCAGTTTTCCTGCTCATAAATGGAGTAACCAGAATGGCAGAAGATTGGTTGAACTATGTTCGAAGTTTAATCTAAAAATAATGTCAACCCATTTTAACAAGAAAATAACAAAACAAAAGACCTGGAGGGGTCCAAACACGTACTTGGGTGAATTTCAAATTGCCCAAGTTGCCATTTCGTACCCCAATTATAAAAAGATTTTGAATGTTCAAGTCAGGAAAGGAACTAACATAGATAATGATCACTACTTGACTAGAATCAAACTAGAATCAAAGCTTAAAACCTCGAAAACTTATTTAAAAGAGACTGCTAATACCAAAGTTCGACCCTACCAAAAATAAAACTAACCCTAACAGAAGAGCTTGATAAACACCCAGCACTGAAATGGCAAGAATTGAAACAAAAATTATTACCTTAACAGCCTTAAAGTTGGCCCATTTACAAAAACGTAGAAAACATCCGTGGAAGGATGAATTTTGCGAGCAAGCAGTATTAAGCCGAAGTAAATCATTCAAAGAGCGGAACAAAAACAGAAATAAACTATAACATCTTTTTGGAAGTAAGAAAAGAAACATCGAAGCTAATTAGGCAAACTAAAAGAAAATATGAAAACAATCAACTTAATGAAATAGAAAAAGATTTCCAAAAAAATAACACCGAAATTTTTACAAAATATTTAAAACTAAATTAACAGGCTATCAACCCTAAAGTTTTTGCTTCCAAAAGAAAAACGGACAATTAGCTCTAAATAACCAAGACAATTGCAAACAACTACTAAACTGTCCTGAGTCCTTAAACAGATTACCAATACTAAACCCTAAACAAACAAACTCAGATTCATTACCATCGAATGAAGATGAAATAATTAGGCAAATTAAGCGACTTAAAAATAACAAAGCTTTTGGTGAAGATGGAATCACTGCTGCACTTTTGAAATCCGCTGGTCCAGGTACAATCAAGGAAATAACCAAAATTGTACAAGAAGTTTGGCGAACCGAACGGATTTCAGAAGATTGGAAAGATGCTCTAATCCATCCACTACATAAGAAAGGAGATAGAACGGATGTAAACAACTACAGAGGGATCTCTTTTCCTAGTTTGTTACAAGATTCTATCTCACTGTCTACTAGACAGAGCACAGGGACAGTTAGAACCTAAAATTGGTGAATATCAAGCAGGTTTTTGACCGGGCAGATCCTGCCCTGAACAGATCCTAAATCTAAAGTTGATCCTACGACATTAAAAACTGTACAATAAAAATCTCGTCTGTACATTTGTGGATTTCAAAAAATCATATAATTCTATTGACCGCTAATCTGTATTTCAAATCTTGAAAGAACAAGGACTAGACCCGAAAACGCTGGCAATTATTAAAACAATACTAACTAACACAAGATCAAAAGTTAAATTCATGGTTGACATTTCAGAGCCCTTCGAAATTAAAACTGGAGTGCGACAAAGGGATGGACTCTCGTCATTCTTATTTAACTGTGTTCTAGAAAAAGTAATACCGGAGTGGCGTGAAAAAAAGACGGCCCTGAATATTGACCAGTCCATTAAACTGGGGAGAACCAACATCAAAGTTGATTGTCTGGCGTTTGCTGATGATCTAGCAATTTTGGCTCCAGATATAATAACGGCACAAAAACAGATTGAAATCATAAAAGAAACTGCAGAAAAGGTAGGACTCCAAATTTTGAAAAGACCCAATACTTGACCTGCAACAGACTAAGAACACCATTTCTAAAAACAAAATATGGCTCTCAATTCAATTATTTGGGTGAAATAATCATAGAAAACGGGTTGGAAAAAGCAGCCAATAAGGGTAGATGTCAAAAAATGGAAACTGCATTGACTTACACAACATTGAGCACAAAATTCAGACATTACAACACAGTTATTAAGCCAGAATGTCTATATGGGACAGAAACGCTCATTTTGAAAGAAAGAGATACATCGAGGAGATTGAAAAGAAGGAAAGAAAAATCTTAGGTCCCAAATAAATAAATAGCACAACATACCGACTTCGAGAAAACCAAGAAATCAAACAATACACAGATATATATATATATATATATATATATATATATATATATATATATATATATATATATATATATATATATATATATATATATAGCGATATGAGAAAAAGAAGATTTAAGTTTTACGGACACTTAAAATGGATGAATCCGAGTAGGCTATCTAGACAAATAGTCGAATTTTATGAAAAAAGAAGTAGAGTTAAAGATGAAATAATTAAATGGATTGGTGCAATTAAAGAGGACCTAGGATCAGCAAATATTGTGAATATCCTGAAACACAAAGTGAAGTTCAGAATAGAGGCTGTTTCAGACACAAGGTTAACGTTTGGGATGTTCGCCAAAGAGAAAAATATAGGAAGACTGGAACAACTTGGTCTGACGAAAGGAAAAAAAGCTCATAGCGAAGGAATGAAATCATTATGGCCGCAAAGGAAGGCCAACAACAACAAACGTCTCTAACTGTACTTCGCGTAGTCCACCAGGGCCCATACGTGAGTAATAATAATAATAATAATAATAATATATTGTTATTTACTAAATTACTATATATTAAATTACTATATATTATTTACTAAAACAGGAGTACACATATAACAATACATGTCATTTTAATATTATATAAACTAAATTTTCAATTGAAATATATTTTTCTTTCACTCTAAAATTCAAATTACTAAATATTTGCGAATGGCTGAAAAAAAAACCTCAATGCATTTCGAAGGAACAAAAGACCGTCCCGACAAGGCAAATCAAACAATTCACTCGTTCATTATCGAGGCTCATATTTCTTGCTAATTGAAATTCGACGATCTAAATTTATAAACCTAAACAATTAGCGGAGCTTTGATGCCTTTGTCGTTTTTGAGTTCGCTCACGGAAACCCATTAAATATTCATTTACATATTGCGAAATTATCTGAAATAAACCGATCGCTACGTCCGCAAAAGCCATCGCTAATTGATAGGATTCAGCGATGGACAAATATATATTCCCGTGTTCATTGAAACAATGCTTTATCGAAGGAATTCAATTAATAAAATTGTTTATAACACAGGTGGTAAAAGTCGCTAAATAGCCTTTAGTTTCTGATGCGTCTCTGATCCTAAATTCTTACCTTTTTATTTTAAACAACTGTCCTTATTTGATATTTAATAATCTCCTGATGATAGCAGCATTGTAAACGAAACACACCGGCGGGAAAGTCAAAACATACTACTAAGATCAAAAAACAAGGCGACTTTTTGAATAAAACACAAGGTATACATATAGCGGTAGCCAATAAAATGAGTGTGGTAGGAAAAAATATTTAAAAACCAAGGTTTCTCTTCTAATTTATTTACCATAATAAATAATATAATATGCTAATTTTAACTTAAACATTTTATTTACAATATAACCAGCGGATTTTATTGCTGCTCTCAGAAAATAAATCTTCTTAAAGATAAATCTTCTTAAAAGATTTATTTTCTCCTAATTGTTTGTAACTCAGCTGTGAAAACAAATATGAAGATACTAAGTTAAAAAAAAATGATTTAATTTTTTGCAAATCTAAAGACTTTTCTTGAACCATCTGTGGATTTCAGTTATACCAAAAAATGGCAAAATGCTACCAAAAATATGGCTCATACGAAACGAAGGCAAAATCAGGACCATTTCCAGTTGCTCCAAAAGTCCAATTAAGATTATGATGCTCAGATGGCTGCATTTCATAATTCAAACAGCCTTATAAGGTTCTAAATTAAAGTCTAAGGTAATAACTTCCGTTGTAATACTTTCCGTTGTCATTGTTGAAAATTAACTTCGTTTGTTACGATATATGATTTGTTTTTTTATTTCTAACTTAAATCTTAAAAACGGGAATATATTTAATATTAATATATAATATAAGAGTAAAATTTTATGAACACTCCTCCTTAGCGAACATCTTAGATGTTCAGGAGTATATTTATCTTTTACGCCCCCGCAAACCCAATTATGAGTTGATTTTTATGAACCCTCCTCCTTAGCGAACATCTACGACGCATGAATAACGTTCCTGCCATATTTCAAGCCTATAGGAATTAAAGTTCAAGAACGGGAGTATATTTATCTTTTTCATCCCCACAACCCCCCTAGGAGTTGATTTTTATGAACCCTCCTCATTAGCAAACATCTACGTTTAGTTTTCACTTGATTTATTTTTTGACTTTGACACATTTAATACATTTTTTACCTTTAAAACCTTCATAGCGTTATAAAAATCCATTCCACGACATAATCGACTTCTAAGCCAAATTTTATTAGAATCCTTTCATCCGCTTGAACGTGATTGAAGAACAAACATTCAAACACTTTTACATTAATAATATATACATATATATATATATATATATATATATATATATATATATATATATATATATATATATATATATATATATATATATATATATATTATTACTTTTATTTCAATATCATGTGCCGTTTCTAACCGCGGTGGTAAACCGATTATAAAGAAATAAACTTTAATTTATAATAACAGTATTTAGAACTAGAAAAGGCTCAGTCCATCCAATATATGAACTATAACCAATCAGTTAACTGGAAGAAATAGAGCTTATTTGTTCTGATTCTCTTTATTAGACTGGTCTCTGATCCCTCCCGGGCTCTCTAGCAGATACGAGACCGCAACAAGGCTGGAAAACCGTTTGGACTGAATGAGATTTGTGCAAAGTGCGTGAAATGATATCCGTCCTTGTCTTGTCGCCGGTGCTATTTCTCTTTTTGCCACTGCTGATGGCCCACCCTCTGTTCTGGCGCAATATCGGAAAACGTGACAGTTTTTATTTCGGAAATTTGTCGAAAACTCTTTTTCGTATCATTCCGGGACTCGGGGGGCAACAATACGGTGTTGGGATATTAACGAACTAGTTATGTGAGATCGATGTCAGGCTAATCTTGATTTTTTCTTATCAAGGCAACTTTTGTAATCAGCATTGTATTTGTAAATTGCATATTACAATGTTTGCATTAGGAGGGTGGTTCGAAAAGTCGTCGGCCTAATATGGAGAGGAGTATGACCAAATAAATATATTATGAATTATTCATGCTAAGAATTATTCATGAGATGACTCCAATAGTCTTTCAAAATACATCTAAATGATTGAGACTGGAATTTAAGCAAATAGACTTGGATGGCGTATGATTTCAATAAGAGGACTTTTGTGCTAAATGTACTCAATGTCACAATTGTGTAGTTTCAGCAAGTAATAAATCCTCAAACATAGAAAAAATCATATAATGTTATAAATAATAATTCTTTGTACATAATTGATGACAGGTGGTTGTAAAAACTTGATGTGTCCACATAAAAATGTTGATGTGGATTTTTTCGGGAGTTGCTTTTGTAGTATTGGTACAAAATGGTACAAAACAGGCACGATAACTAATTAGATTTAACATTTTCAATAACTTTATCAATACGCTGATGATAATAACAAGAATAAGTAGATTAAAAACTAAAGCACCCGTATCAGCTGTATATAATGTTGAGGGGAATAAACATTGTGACGTCACACGCCGTCAGGTTTTTCGGGAACTGTCGGTGCGTCATCGGTACGAGGTTTAAAAATGTATTTTCAATTTGATGTCACTTTTTAATTATAAGAAAAATATTAAAATAAAACTAGTTTTTTTATAAAACTTATTATCTTTCCATTTATGACCATATTTTTTTTTTAAATCCCTATTATATAAAACGAAAAACATGCTTTAATATAATATATAATGTCCTAGCAATTTAACACAAATTTATTTGAAAATACAGCATCTAAAATTAAACTTACGAAGATCGCAATAACTTTCTTAACAACCTAATACAATTAAATAATATCGTTAACGTATATTATATTAAAAGACTGACCCATTGGTAGCCTGATAAGAAGGGAGTAATAATATTTTCAAGTCATCAATGGCAACTACTCAATTTTCATACTGAATGGAACTATTTTTAAAATTAAGTGAAGACTTATTGAAAGATCTTTGATGTAAAATATCTTCTACTGTTAGTACTGTAGGATGTTTTAACGCCACAAGATTATTCAAAGCACTGTTTTAGATGATATAAAAATGTCCTTAAAACTTTTTTAATATATATAATAACAGCAAATTTGTTAAAATAATGACTAAATGGCAATTCTTATTCCTTCCCTCTTCACCACGAAACTTTTCCATTTTCCCCAAAACTGGTACAATAAATTCCACTTTGGTGGCCCCTCCCCGCCCGCCCCACACGCCATCGCTAACAGTTCGTCACTTTCCGCCCATCATTTGTCTTGTCGCCTTCCATTTTTATCTAACCTTGTATCGCACTTTATCAAACTTGTAAGTCGTTTTTTTTTTTGTTTTTGCAAAAGGAAAAATTGAGAGTTTTTGTTGCGCGACGAATCTGATGCCCCCTGGAGGCCAACATTCTTAGATCTGAACGCGTATGTATAGAAGGGGAGGGTGGGGGAAGGAGGTTTCAGAGTAACATATAAAATTACCAAAAAAGTTTCTTTTTTCTTCTTCTTGGTTTCAAGTTCATAAATATTTAAAGCGACGAAATGTGGACGGACATTTCGGTGTTTCTTTCCGGGTTTGGCTTCTCGAGTAAAATAATAAGAAGTTTTATTCAATTACGAATGAAGGAGATGGAAGGAAAGAGGAGGGAAAAGTCCAGGACTTAAAAGATTAGATATGTTTGGGAAGGTAAATATTGGTTTTTTCTCTCTTCAAGTGTTCGTCTTCTTTTTCTTCTTAGTACGAATTGAATATTTCGTAATGTTTTTCAACATTTTATTGGAATTAGTACAGTCAAAGGTCATTATTCACGGTTCCGTTATTCGCGTTTTCAGCTATACGCGTTATACGCGAATTAAAAAATTGTGACCACTTCTTGTATTCGCGGCTGAAAGTTTCTTTACTCGCAGATCCAAAACTAATGATACATATCGTATTTTTAGAATATGAATTTATTTACCAGTTACCTTTGCTTTATAAAAATATGACATGATAATTAATTTATCGCATACAAGGCGTTTACAAAATAGTGCTCTTTTGATAGAACTTAAAGATTCATGTTATGTAAGAATTTTAAATGGAACACCCTGTATTTTATAGTGGACCAGAAAAGAGCAATAAATGCTGTATCTAAAAGTGTTAAGTGATGCGAGTTCTGCAAGTAGCTCTTACACCAATATGAGACGAATCAAAACTTTACCTGAAACATTTTGGTTGGAATGGAAATGGAATTCACAATTCCCACAATATTCATTTCTGGTTAGTTTTCAGGCAATGTGTGGGCATCAATTATCAACGGTTTTCTGGTTGGGTCTTTATCTTGCTGGATCGTTTAACGGACGAAAACTATCTCGAATTTTTACAAAATCATCTTCCTGGGTGGATAATTAATTAAGAACAACAGAAAGGTGAGAAGTACATAAGTTTAAGCGGAACATTTCAGATATCTGGCACAGTATTTCATATAAAACCAAGCGTAAAGGAAGAAATATAATAGGGGATAACAGCAGAAAACCAAAGCCTCACAGGAAGTTTCTCGCAATCCAAAGTTAAGAATTTATAAAATAGTTATAAGAATAATAGCTATATTTACAAACAATTATAAGACCAATAGCAACATTTCATTTGAGGAATGGGCGCTGGGAGCAGCAGAGGAGAAAATGTTTCGAGTATTAGAGAGAAATGTACTAAGAAATATATTTGGCGGTAAGAGAGTTGAAAACAGATGGAAGAGATGAACGAATCAGAAGATGAAACAGTTTTTTGAGGAAAACAGGCATAAAAAATGCGAAATTGCAAAGATTGAGATGGCTAGGACATTTTTAGAATGCAGGAGGATCGAATCTCAAAAATTACTGAAAGCAGCACAGACGGCAAGAGGGGGGAGACAAGCCAAGTTCAAGATGGAGAGTTCAGACTTGAGCAGAGGCAGGGAGAGATCTTCAGAAAATTAAAATTATTGAGTGGAAATGAGAGAACTACTTCAAGTAAAGATTTGAAATTTTAGATACTTATGTAAATGAACATGAGCTACACGTAGTTTTTACCAATTTTGTGTTTTTAAAGAAATACCCTATATAATATTACATTTTTTGATTCTTGATCTATCTATCTTGATCCGTTTCGGAAATAAAAAATATTTTTTAAGAAATTTGGCAAGAAACGGTTTTTTTGATAGCTTGATATTTTTTATGGATAAAAGAAAATTTAGACGGATTCAAACAAATTTTATAAATTTTGATTTTTCGAAGGCACCCCGGAATTTGACCAAACCAGTAACATCTGATGAGGATAACGAGATTAACATTATCGCTTATTTTCATGCCTATCTATAATCCTCTATTAGAACAGCTGAAGACGCTGCATATAATATTCTCCTCAATACCAAGAATACTGAAAAACACGCTTCGCGCTCTTACAAATTTTCTAAAGCTCAGTTTCTCAAGCCAGATGACTGCATTCAAAGAGTTGAATTTTGTAAAAAATTATTAGTTCGTTTTCAGGAAGATCTACATTTTTTACATAAAATAATCTGGACTGATGAGTCCAAATTTTTGAGAGAATGAGTTTTTAACAGACGAAATTGTCACTTCTGGGCCAATAAAAATCCTCATTTTATGTGTTTTTGTTTAATCATGGACAAACAAATTCGATACTTTATTTACGATGAACAGTTAACTTAACGAAAGTATGTAGAAAGAGTAACAACAGTAGTAGAGGATTTGACAGAAAATCTTCCACTGGCAGGGTATCGAAGCAGCTGGTACTAGCATTTTGGTGCTCCGGCACCCTGCACACTGCACACTGTAGAAAAAGTACGCAGTCAATTCTTTGAACTGTTCCAAGACCGGTTGTTTAGATGTTTGGATCCGTGGAATTGGCCGCCGAGATCACCCGATTTAACTCTTGATTTCTATCTTTGGGGTATTGTAAAAAATATTATCTACAAAACGCCAGTAAACATTAGAGACGACTTAAAACATTGGTTAAGCCGAGCATTCGCAACCTTAGATCCTATTGAGATAAAAAGAGCCGTCAGTGAAGGGGTCCAGATTAGAAAGTTGAAGTGTTTGCAGATAAACGGTCAGCGTTTGGAATAAAATAAATCGTGATCTTTTCTTTAATTACATTATCTTGGTTTTTTGTTTATAAGTCGAAAACCGTTATCACTTAATACTTTTAGATAAAGAATTTATTGCTCTCTTGTGCTCCACTATTAATACACTATAAAAGCTTCCTATTAAGGAAGCGTATTAAAAAATTCGGGTACCTAGTTCTGCTGGGTATTGCATATGTTAAATAAGAATTTTTAAAATGCTTTCCATTAAAATTATTCCATTTAAAAAAACGAAGTTGAAATCAACTTCGAGCAGATCTTGCATATTTATCGCAAACGTCCACATATATATATATATATATATATATATATATATATATATATATATATATATATATATATATATATATATATATATATATCGTCAGCTCGTATCTATCCACTGCAGAATGAAGGCCTCTTCAGCATGCTTCCAACTCTCGCGGTCCTGAGCTTCCCTCTGCCATTCAGGTCCAATATACTTAATTATGTCATCAGTCCATCGAGTTTCCGGTCTTCTACGTGGACGTTTGCGATCAAGCGATATCCAGTCCAGGACCTATTGGTCAATCTTTTGTCCCATCGACTCGCTACATGGCCTGCCCTCCTCCATTTCAACTCCTTTATTCTTCCAATGATGTCACTCACCCTCGTTTGTTCTCTGATCCATGTACAAAATTTCTATCCCGTTTAGTAATGCCAAGCATACATCTGTCCATTCCTTTCTGTGCTACCCGAAGTTTTTGAATGAGTATCCAGGTTTCACTTCCGTATGTCAGGGCAGGACACACCGATAAAAGACTTTTTTTCAGGCAAATTTATAGTTCGTTCTTAAACACTATGTTGAGCCTGCCAAATGCTTGAAGCCAAATTTAACGCGTCGTTCCGTCGCAAACGACGATGATAGATGTCGACTTGTCGACGACGAAGAATGGTACATGCCACAAAGAAACCTAGTGAAAATAATTTATCTAAAGTAAGATCATAGAGGTTAAGATCAGTAGCGGCTCGTGAGGAGGGGCGTTGGGACACAACAATGTTTGAGAGCAAAACACCATATTTTATTTCCGTTGAGTGTTTTTCTTTTAACACATTTTAAGATATTATTAAAAATTAAAATCTCCAAACGTAGAAGAAGTTTTGTCGACCCATCACACTAAATAATGCGGATAAAAATTCCTCTAAAAATTCATCCTCTTGCCACGATTTTTACATTGTTGGTCGGATGTTTACTGCCAGCGACCGTACACCACGTCATCTTTTCTCGTCGTTGTACATATTTTGTTGGTTGCCAGAATTCGGGGGTTTAACTGCTTTCTAAAACATGCGATTTCGACATAGATTCCCTGCGACCGAGCGTATCTGTAATTAGCTTTAAACGCTGATTTGACTAGTACGGAGCGTTTGATATGTTTCGCGTCACGAATTTTGTCATCTCGCGAATACTTGATTTGGAATTTGTGTGTACACAGTGAGTAGCACTTTTTACTAAAAATAATCAACTTTTAAATGCAAACAGGTTTCTGATTTAAAACAGTTAATGACTAATTAAAGTTTTTTTCGAACTTTTTCAAATTTTCTCTATTGATTTACAGTTGCAATAAACTGTTTGAATCGTTTGCTCTTCGGGAAACGGCAAGTACCTACTTATTCATTCCTTTATCTGCGCAACAAGCAACAACCGATTCTCCAATGTGCTTGTAAGTAGTAATAATACAAAATTTTAATGTTTTTCTGGTTCACCTCTTGCTTAGGATTTCAATAGAATGAAAAGTAAAAAAGAGGAAGGTAAAACTCCCACTTGAAAAGCCCTACGAATTGTCATTGGTTAAGATCCAGAAGGTTAGATAATATCTAGGGAGCTGATGCGAGGAAGAGATAATTAAAAAAATATATTTGAGAACACAATCCCTATGAACAGGAAAGGCAAACGACAGAAGGAAAACAAAAAATCCTAATAAATAAAAATGTTGAAATAAAAACAGGCAATTTAAAAAATAGAAAGTGGAAAAATAGAGCAGAAATTCTGGAGCAAAGACATTACAAATACGTATAAGGATGTCAAAGATGTAAAAATGGGTTGTCTATCAACCCAGAGGACATATATCAGAGGTGGAAACAGTGGCCTTATAGGTGGAAAAAAACTGAAAATAGGCCAAAACAATATTTAGAAGAACCATTGAATAGTTCTCAGCAAATCTTAGCCAATCGGAAACAGAGCAAATAATTTTTGAAATATAAAATAATAAAAAGTTCCGGAAACTACATTTTTCCAACTAAATTCAACAGCTAGCAAAATCGTACTGATGGCTGATGTAAATTGCTTCTTGCCGTGGTGCCTCCGACGTCTGAACAAATTAAAAGAAAAGACGAAGACCATTAATTAAAGCGAAAGTAATTAACATCTTCAATCGAATTAGTTAATTAGGTTGGCTCGCCTGTAGGTGTTCGCTAGTTCGTTTTCGAAACGAAAACGTAAACTGGCTTTATGTTACTTGGAATTTTGTTTTCGGTAGAAATTTGTTTTGCTTAATGAAATGTCTACGATGGCAACCCCTTAAATACAGGCTGTTTTAATAAAATTTTGCTACAGCAAGAACAAATTACCAGACATTTTTATAAGTAGATTTATAGTATATTTGAATTAGCTTCCTTTGCAACACTACACCTTTGGAACGGGTAGCTAGTCTTCAAAAATTCGTTTATAACCATTTTTTCTATTTACAAATTTAAATTTGTATAATAAAATTGGTCAGAGGGTCAGAGTTTGACTATTCGCGAACAGTGTTGTTTGCACAATACTTTTAATACATCATTCCTTATGAAATAGTTATCAACTCAGTTGTAAACTTAGATATGAGGTAGAAAGTCATGCTCATCTACCTACTTCAATAACTTGCAACTATTCGTTAAAACTTATTTTACATTTTCACTGAATTTTTTTGAGGCAGGAGATAACTGTTTGATTGTAGCTCGTACAAAGAATTATTATAAATTGAATCAATCGTACTGGTAGTATAGACTTAGCTTCATTCCTGAACTGTTTGTTCCCTCATCATTTCTTCTTCTTCTTCTTTACAGGATAATCCTGAACTATTTCAAGATGGGTATAATCCCAGCATACTTAATTTGGAAATATGTGAACCTAATATTTTAAAAACGGAAATAAGAAATGCTCTACTCAGTTTAAAAACGATAAATCCAAGGATTGGATGGAGTCACTGCAGAAGTAATTAAAGCAATGGGTAAAGTAGGGGTAGACATGTTTCACAACATCTGCCAGAAAGTGTGAGGCAAATCGGATTGTGGTCGGAAAATTGGTCGATCTCAGCATTTATACCTATACACAAAAAAGAGAAATGCGAACGTTACCGCCTTATCGCGCTCATTCCACACGCAAGCAAAATCCTCCTTCACGTTTTCAACGAACGCTTAAAATCATACTTATCATGGCAGATTCTCTCAACCTTCGACTAATCATCGAAAAAGCCAGATAATTTAACTATTAACATTCATTGAATGCACGAAATTGTTATCTTTGATAAAAAGCCTAATTTGCGGTCCATGGAAAATGGCAGCCTTTTTTTTTGCTCAAACTAGGAAATTTCCTCTATATGTCATTAAAATAGGAACCATTTTTATCCAATTCTTTGACATACTGTTTCATTAGTCCAAATTTTATTTAATAATTAATTTTATTTTTCTACTAACTATCTATGAGTAACTATTAAGTAACTATTTATGATATTTTGTTTCCCAACTGTCAAGTCTTCTCTTTCAGGCTAGTTTGTTTTAATCTAATGTTCGCTTTTAGCTCTGCTATCCCACAAACAGAGAAAACATGGAAATTTCGTATAGCTGCTTTCTTGACGCAATAAAAAGCTTACAATTTGTAAATCAACGCATATAACCCACTTATGACATGGTACTTGAGTGTTACCAATAGAAACTTATATGGTTTTATACTCCTCCATTAATTTAGTGGAATGAGCAATGGAAACCAAGCGGTGCTTATTGCCATTAGTAGCAAAACACATTTCTCCGTTTGGAACTGTCGATAAACATTCATTCATTTGGCTGGTAGGTCAAGAAACCCATTTTTGATAAAAGATCACCGACATCATTACAACAAATAACATCATTTTCTGAGCTATAAAACGGAAACAGTTCTTTTTCTCGAGTACGATAACATATAATTTTAGTACCTGGAGTAAGCAAATTCGTCCCTTTAAATCTCGATGTCAAGAGTACTGATCTTTTTTTTTGAAAGGTCGAGGTCTCTGATAAAAAGTCGCTTAAGGGGGAAATCCCTTTAGACGCCTCAAAATAAGTCATTTTTCAGAAGTGTTTTTAAAGGTGATAAAATAATTGTATCATTTTAAAGTTTTAACATCATTTTATTTGATCTTTGAATCAACCAAAAAAAAAAAAAAGAATTTTATACTTTCAGTTCAAAATTATTATTTTTGTTTTATAAAATAGAGCCTCACTAAATTTTTTTTCGAGAGTCTCTTGCGGGGACTTTTGGACAGTGCTTTACTTGTCACTCTTTTTCTATTCATCTGAAACCAAAAAACCATTTCTTTCTGTTTCTGATATATGCACGGGAAGGATAAACCTATAAAACTATAAAAAATTATTACATAAAAAATTAAGTAAGGCTTAAAACAAAAAATGTTCGAAGTTTGTACTATTTTTTCGTACATTTTTATCCCAAAAAGTAGTTTATTTACAGGAAATCTTTAGAACTTTAGGTACATCCTTTTGATAATGATATAGAAAAAAGCCTCCCAAAATTTCAGCCAAATCGATCAATAACTTTTTGAGTTACAGAGTGAGCAGTTTTTCAAAACACAGTTTCGAGATAATCGCATTTAAGGTTTCAGTACGATAAAACGATTAGTTTTAGAGACGCCGATGAATCAGCGATCCCAGGTGCATACAATTGACCTTCAGCCTCTTCGAAAAGCTTTTTTTTTTCAACCTGCTACTGTTTTCGGGTTGTACAAGCTCCTTTTGTCTCGGAAAGACTTTTCCGGTTGTCTCGTTACTCGCGCCTCATCGGCATAGGTGCCAATAATTATACTATATCACTTGGCCCGAAACTTCATCCGTGTTTATCACTAAGTTGATTACCTTGATAATTAATGTCTTTTTGTAGAATTTTTCGAACTACTACTAGAAATTACTAATTCGAACTAACTATTACTAGAAATATTGGAAATAGAAATATCCTTAAGAATTGGTCGTATAATAACCACGAATGACCAGCTAAATTTCCAAAACACCCCAGTAATAGATAAGATCATATTGTAATTGAATAGCCCGGTTTTTACCTGCTGATATTTACAGCTCAGCATCTAAGGTTTGGATGCGCAGTAGCCTAACGGCCTAACGCCTCAGATCTCATTCGAAGCAAAGCATTCGTCGTGCTAACATTAGTTAAATTCGCAGAACTCTTCGATCTCGGTTTCTATTAGACAGTGACCCACTCACTTTTTCGTTTGCGCATCTCAGATGCCAAGATGCTGATTAAGCTGTCTGGGCCGCGATATGCGGGCTCCGGCGCGCTCGACTGGATGTGCGATAACTCCATAAAAATTTAATATTTTTATTTTTCCTGTTGCCAGCATACACCCAAAATATGATATTTTTGGAAATATAAAAAAAATCGATTTTTCTAAAGCGTCTTGGTTAAAAAGTAGGGGTTTTGACGACGTAGCTTCAAAAGTATTATTTTGTTCGCTAGTACAAGCTTGCCTATCTTCGAATGTGCTACATTCTGCATCTGAAAGATCAGACAGGCAACGAAAAGTTGGAGACAGGGACGTCTTCTGAATGAGAAACAGGTCTTTTAGCATATTCCAAATCGTGATAGGATATTTTTTTTTTGGATTAATACCATATTCCTTGACTAAGCAAAAATAACATTATTTGGAATCCATGGTTTATCAACGTCTTTGATTTTAAAGTTAATGTACGCGAAATACGCATTTGGTACAAATTCAGATATATGTTTTCGAAGCTTTTCACCGTATACTCGCCACAAACGTAATAAAAAGCATTCTGGTCGTTTAAACACGACCGTTTTAGCGATGATATCTTCCAGGTTTTATTTACTAACTTTTTTAATTTAATAAACAACAAAAATAAACAAGTTATATGGCTACTGAAAAGAAAATATTATTATTGTGAGTAGATTAAAAACTGCACGTACTTTTGATAATTTAATGCTACTGAGAGTATTGCTAGACACTATACTTTAAAATTACGGCGGCAATTTTTTTAAAATTTTGTAGGCCTGTACTATTGAAAGAGATTTGCTTTTAGTGAATTTTAATGTAATTCTAGTAAGATATTGGTTTTTATATTTTTTTTTCGTTAAATTTCCTCTCATGACATGACAATTATCGTTAAGATTTTCTAAAGCAAAAAATTGTAATCGAAAAAGATATTTTCTTCAATCACCGCGCACAAAAAATTGTTTTGGCCTTGTAAAATTATGTTTCTGAAAGGGCGCTAATTAAGAGAACACGCCGAGCAATCAGTATAATGAACGTCTTCAATAAAATAATTGAGTTTCGTTGGTGAAAAAGGGTTTGAGAACCGGTTTTTTTTTGTTTTTGCTGGGTGTTCTGTGTCGCCTTTTTTCCAATATTTCAAAACCTAATTTGCGTCCCCTATTTTTACTTCATATTATATAAGCGATGTCAAACATGCACTTAAAAGTAGGAAAAGTAATACAACACCTGGAGCAAAAGCTGCAAAAATGGCTGACTTCAGTTTTTGTTTCAATTTTTAAAAAATCAAACACCAAAAAGAGTGAAAAACACCGAATCTTTTTAATGAACATTTTACTTACAATCTTCCTAAAGATAGTACGTAATCGAATTTATCGACATTTGGAAGAGGAGATGGGCAACACATGGTTTGGATTAGAAATGGGTTTGGTACTAAGAATGTCCTCTATAGTTTTAATGTAGTAGTCCAGCGATGTTTTGGTGTAAGCAAAGAAATGCATGCTTGCTTTGATTATAACACATCAGTCAATAAGTGCCCGATCTGACAAATAAAACACATTGTTTTTACAAATGTCGACTTTATTTTTTAATATATTCTCCTTGAAGAGCAGTTCAATCATTCCTACTCTTTTCTAACCTTTCTACACCTTTTTTATAAAACGATTTCTCTTTGCCTTCAAAATATTTTTTAGTTTCGGCAATTATCTGTTTATTGGAGCGAAATTGTTTTCCAGCAAACATTTTTTTGAGGTCTGACAACAGGAAATAGTCGCTAGGAGCCAGATCTGGAGAATACGGTGGACGAGGAAGTGTAATTCATGCAATTTAGCTATCATGGCCAACGATTTGTTACACGATGCATTGTCTTGGTGAAACAGGACTTTTTTTGTTCATCTGGAGCCTTTTTTGCTATCTCGTCTTTCAAACGCACCAATAACGCTATGTAATAATAATGATAATAAATGTTTTATATGGTAATAATTAAATGTTAATGGATAGGGCGAAGTCTAGCTCAACGAGCCACTCATACTCAACCCCTATAAAAAACCAATTACAATACATAATACTAGACTTACATAACATATATAAACATAAACTAATATTATGCGGTAAAAATACAAATAATAACAACGTATATGCGAAAATAAAATACACAAACAAAAACAGGTAATAACAAATAACAAGAAAAATAACTAAGAGTCATCAATGAAAAATGAAGATAATCATAAAATAACATACAAGGCTCTATCTCTACGCTGATAGCAGATATTCTTTAAATTTAAATCTGATGTGCTTTTTGTAGAATATTAAATGACATCTGAAATCTCTACTTAGAGAGTTAAACAATTTAGCAGCATTGTAGCTGAAAGAACGATGAAACATGGCTGCAATATAACGTCGCACCATAAGAAGGGCACTGTGACGAAGGTAAGAATCATGAATAATTCGGCAAACACCTAATTTATTCCTAAGGCAAAGTGGAGACGACGTAATAATGAAACGTTCAATACTCCATAGTAAGCAATATCTAAATAAAGAGTCCATCTTTAACCACCCCATATCAGTTATTTTTTGCGAAACATGAGCATACTTGTGCAAACCACATACAAAGCGGCAACAAGAATTATGTATCTTTTGGGGGCGGTAGCAGGTTAGGACATCCAAGCAAGGAAAATAAGCAGTGATACAGTAACATAATCTTTATATTACAAGACTTTCACATAGTGTCTTTTTCATGTTATCGAATAGTACATCTCTAGCAGAGTACAAAAGTTTTAGGCTAGCATAACTTTCTCTCGTCAAATAAGGTATATGTACACAAAGCGTAACCTTTCGCCAACAAATAAACCCAACATTTTTGCGCAATTTAAAATCTGGATTTTTTGCTGATCAATGTACAGATTTATTTAAGAACATAGAAACTGCCTTTTCTTATTTGAGCTAAAAATTATAGCTTTAGATTTGTTAGGGTTCAAATGTAGGCAATGATTTGCAGAGCATGCAGAAATGATGCAAAATATTTTTATTAGTCATCTTGGCTGCACGTTCATCTCACGAACTCCTTGTGCAGCTGTGTGTCATCCGCAAAATTCCGCTAAAAATCCGCCGTAATATTCGTTATTGCTGGTTTTACCTTTATCGAAATAATCGATGAACAATATCCCATGCGCATTCCAAAATATAGAGGCCACAGTCTTGCCTGCCGATGGTTGTGTTTTTCGTCGCTTTGGACGGCTTTCACCGGCTGCTGTCCACTCAGTTGTGTACCGATTGGACTCCGGAGTATAGTATTTTTATTTCGCTTAAAGACCTCCCAACATTGGTCAGAATCATCAATACGTTAATGTTTTAGGTCGACTGTGAACAAACGCGGTACCCACTTCGATAGGAATTTACACATTACCAAATGTTTATGCAAAGTGATGTAAACACTTCCTTTCGAGATCTTTAGGATATCAGCCATTTCCTGAAGCTTTACTTTACGGTTTTGCGAAATAATTTTGTGAATTTTTCTGATGTTGTCTGGTGTAACCGTTCAGCATTATCTGTGCTTGTACGGCCACGTATGAATTGTTGTTGTTTTTCCTGGGGCAGAGTCCGCGTAATGTTTATCAAGCCATTATTTTGCTTCAACGGTATTCAACGGCTTCAACGGTATTTTTCTTCATAGAAAAGCAATACTTAATCAACACAAGAATTTATTTTTTTTTTCATTGTTTTGAAAATAACAATAGTACACATGACGTTTGAAGCTTGGTACAATCGATCACTGCTAAGGATATATATATATATATATATATATATATATATATATATATATATATATATATATATATATATATATATATATATATATATATTATATATATATTATATCATTCACATTCTTGATGACGTTTCCCCAAAATCTCATCTGGCATTTTCAAGTCTTTGCTCTCCTGGTGGAGCTTCGACCTGAAGGTTAGATCGCCGGCCGAGTGTCGCAGTTTTGTTCGTACGAGTCCGTAGAGCGTACCGTGTACGGTTCTGATTGGTCGGTTTGTTTTGTTGGTTCCGCCCCTCCGTCAGTTGGTTGGTTGGTATTGGGTATATTTTCGGAGTTGTTTGGTATTTGTTTTGCGAATCATATATATATATATATATATATATATATATATATATATATATATATATATATATATATATATATATATATATATATACAGATAAACAAGAAACACTAAATTCTCGCTTGCAATCACAATGGCAACTCCATTCAACGTTGTTTCATAAATTTGATGATCATTTTTTTCGTTGCTTTGTCCAACGGAGATGCCTTTATTGCAGATTTGGTGGTTTTCTAAATACGTTGTATGATCACTAGTTTGGGTTTTATACGATGGCCAAACAAGTAGAAAAATAAGTGCCAGAAGGGACGAATACATTAACGCCGTCAAGCAAAAAACCATCAGTTTCCTCTCTGTCAAAATTAATTTTCAAAAAACAAAGACCTTGCCAAGAAATGAAAACGTCTGCACCAGAATATTAAAAAAGGCCATAGAGATAGAAAAAAGACCCAACCTAACAACCTAAATAGCCGAGATGATAGCCAAAGATTACCGCACTTTTGGAAACAAACCTTATCACACTTAAGTCAAACCAGGAGAGAGCCCAAGACAACGAGATCATTCTCCACCGAGGAACTAACAACGGGTCTGAAAACTCGCACCCAAACGCGGGTTCTCAAGTTTCGCCGATTATTTTGGGTTATTTTTTTACACAAGATTAGTAATGCTTCTTTAAAAAACTCCTGTTTCTGAACAATATGCCACAAAATAAAATTGGTACAAATACAATACAATTACCAAACACTGAATATGACCCAAAACAGAAATACAATTTCTTATACACCGTTTGTCACACATCCATTGCGATCTTTCACCGTTCCTCATTTTGCTAAGAGATGGCGTTACTAAAACATTTGTTAGTATAGCCTAATGACGTCTTTGGCATTTTCGAGGGTGAACATATACAATCAAAAGCCAGTTTGTTATTAATTGTTACTGTGCAAAAAACATAGTTTTTCATAGCTTTGAATATGTCGGATTATGTACCAGAAAAAAACATTTTGCGGAGAAGTTTAATAACCTTCTTTCATTTGAAGAAAACGGCTGCTGAAAATTATCGATTGTTGGTTGAAACTTCTGGTAAACATACTCTAACTTAAAAAACTTGTGAACGGTGGTTTAAAAGCTTTAAAAGTGGTGATTTTGATATAAAACACAAGGAACAAGGAGCGTCCAGGGCTGCCGACAAAGTTTGAAGATGCAGATTTGCAGGCAAGAATGAAGGACTGATATTGAAGACTCAACTTATACGTTAAAAGAATTGATAGCAGGGTCGGCTAAACCTCGATGCAACGGGTTCAAAGCACCCGGACGGCAATACATGAGGCGCGGTAAAACGAAGCTAAACCCAAAAAAAATAGGCATTAATCACTATATCATCATTCAATAAAAAATAAAATTGTTAATACTTTAGCCATTCATGATGTAATTAAGGATTTTGCGCATTTTGAAAGCAAGACAACTAGATTTTATTTAAACTTACATTGTACAGTGTACATTTTAAACAAATTGTATTCCAGCATACATCACTTCTTACTTATGTTTTATTAAAAAATAAAACTTTAAAAATTTACAATTTTAATATATTTGTTTATGTACAGGGTGTTTCACTTTTCAGTCATGCCGTAAATTGGAATGTATATTTTTTATAAATATCCGAAAAGGCCATGAAAAGAGCTTTTAAATAATACTATATACTTAATATTAATTATTTCTATCCGTTCTTGAAACTTGAAAATAAAACTTGAATGTTTAATTTCTGTATTCATAAGACTTTGCTTTTATTGGTTGTGTCCTACGCTAATATAAAAGCGAGTTTGTAGTAATGAAGTGCGACAAACTCTGTCTTACACCTGGGCGGCAAATTTTGCCTTGCACCCGGACGGAAAATGTGTCTGAGCCAGCCCTGATTAACAGGATCATTGAATGTTGCCCAATTCACCATTTGCGAATGCCTACACGCAATGAGAACGATCCAGAAAGAATGAAAATGGGTTCCATATAAATTGAAGGAAAGATACATTGATTGGCAAAAAAATCACTTGTGAAATTTTGCTGCCAGGCAGAAATAAAAATGGTTCTTTTGGCACGGAATTCATACTTTGACAGAAGGATGGGAAAAATGAATAGCTAAAGGTGGGCTAAGGAATAGCTAAGGATGCCTTAGAATAGCTGGGCATATGTCATCTTACATTTTTTCAATGGAAACCACTATTTTTTTATATTTCTGGATTCCTCTTGAAATAATAAACACTTTTTCTATTACACATCCTATGGACAAATTTAACGATTTCTAAAATATCAACACATTTTAACATTTTACTAGATAAACTAAAAATACGACTTCATGTTCACCATTCACTTTATTAAGTTTTCAAGATATGCTCCGTTATTGGCTAGACAACAATAGGGCCTATTTTCGAACTCTTCGCGGACATTTCGAAAAGTTTGCTGGTTAATTTGCCTACAGAACTACAGTAGAATCGAGCAAAGAATGTGCTCGAGGTATCGCCTCACTTATCTTTTTTTTTATTCAAAAAGGTAACAGACTTTGTCGTTCTTATGCAGACTAAACCGTCATAGAAACGAACCAGTTAAGTTTATTTATAAAAGTGACTTTTCACCTAACAGTGACAAGTAATTTATTTACTGTTTAACAAGAAATTGGCTTAATATTCAATTTAAAATGGTGTATACTCTCCAAGAAAGGACAGAAATACTTTTTATGTATGGTGCTGAAAATCGTTGTGCACGCAGAGCAGCTCAAAAATTTAAAGACATGCACCCTAACAGAAACGCAGGCAACAGGTATGTGATAGAGTTGGTAAAAAAGTTTGAAGAAGCGGGCTGCGTATGTAATAGAGTAAATAAGCAAACAAGGGTTCTAGATGAAGTTATGCAAATTGAAATATTAGGTCATTTCGCTATGGATCCCTCTAAGTCAATTCCAAAAGGATCTCAATTGACATACGTTTCAGTAGGTTCCATTCAAAAAACTTTAAAACTAAATAATTTTTTTCGTTATAAAATACGAACCCTTTAACAACTCGGTGAAGACGATTATTGTAATAGAAGAATTGAATTTTGCGAAAAAATGTCTCAGTAGATTCAAGCCGACCGAAATTTTGTTAAAAATGTATGTTTCAGTGACGAATCAACTTTTTTCTTAAATGGATGTGTGAATAATCATAATAGCAGATATTCGGACAATAAAAATTCATCACGGAGCACATTTTGAAAACTTAATAAAGTGAATGTTGAACATGAAGTCGTATTTTTTAATTTATCTAGTAAACTGTTAAAATGTGTCGATATTTTAGAAATAGTATTTTAGAACGTTGGCCGTTACATTTGGCCATAGGATATGCGAAGAAAAAAAGTGAAAAAAATAGGGGTTTCCATTGAAAAAATGTAAGATGACATATGTCCAGCTTTTCTGAGGCACCCTGTATAACTAAAAATATAATTAAAATGTTTCCCCCTAAAACAAAAGTTGACGTGTTTCGCCGTTTCGTATGAAAATAATTAGTTCTACCTGCAGCAGGGGTGGCTACTTTTGAAATGAGAGCACTGTATATATATATATATATATATATATATATATATATATATATATATATATATATATATATATATATATATATATATATATATATGAACATTTATGTTGGTTGCTTGATTGGGAAGGAGCCCCACCTATCCCTTCAACAAGATGACATATGTTTCGTCTCTCGAGGTTCAGACTCATCAGGGCGCCGACATATACCATACCATCAAGAATAAAGAGACCCTTTCCACAGCCAACAACCCATGTTGTGGCCGACTTCCCGTCGGATGGCGTATATATGTAGTGTTAGATTTTCTTGGACCATGTCCAATGAGACAGCAGTACCTGAGTGCCATCATACACCCAACCGTTGGGTTCCACATTCTTATGTGGAACACACAACAACCTGCGTCTCCGCCTAAATGAACATTATTGTTGGTTGCTTGACCGGGAAGGAGCCCCACCTATCCCTTCAACTGTTCATTTTGACGGAGACGCAGGTTGTTGTGTGTTCCACATGACATTATGGAACCCTACATGGACAGCTACTGCTGTCTCATTGGACGTGGTCCAAGGAAATCTAATTATATATATATATATATATATATATATATATATATATATATATATATATATATATATATATATATATATATATATATGTATATACTTCGTAGATAAGAGTTCGAAGCTATCTACAAAGAAGAGCGAAAACTAAAAAATGCAAAACGTCATTTTGGCGAAACGTTGTGAAGGATGTGAAAATTCATCAAACGAAAGTATTGACATTCGGAATAATAATTATAAGATTTTGGGTTAGTTTTTTTACAAAAAAATAGTCATATTTCAATAAAAAACGTTTCTGTCTGAACAATATGCCACATAATAAAATTGCAATACAATTACCAAACCCTGAATATGACCCAAAACAGAAATACGATTCCTTACACACCGTTTGCCACGTATCCGGTCGATCTTTCGCCGTTCCTCATTGATTTTTCCGGCCGGGATCTTAATAAAATTATAAAATGCCGAGCGAACTTCAAGGAACAGCATGTGTTCGGTAACCGGGCCCGGGCGAAAGTTTCATATATCATTTCGACGAGGATGATTCCGAGCCGAAAATAAATGAAGCAACGCGGCAGCGGCACCAAGCCAGTCCATATCTGACTGTTTCTCATTATTCTTGATGCTGTGGAGTGTTGGGATTCCATTCGTCAAGATTATATAAAGGAAGCCTACTCTCTTTTTTACTCTTTCTTATTTCCCATGAGATATCTATCTGCTCTATTTCTAGTACTTGTATTAAGTTTTGAACTGTTGGAAATGTTTATAGTCGAGACGTTTGAATACTTTGTTCGAAATTTAATATTCGTGGATTCATAATTGATCATATTAATAGTTTATGGTAAAGCCTTATTATTTACGCTTATAACAAGTCTTAAATTAATTCTTCTATTGGAACCTTTGGTGTGAAACACTAAACTTGAAGAGATTTACCACTACACACCAAATCACTTTTTTTGAAGTTCTCGACGCACGTTTAGCTAACAATGTTAGCATCATCAGCAGATGATTTAATCTAATGTTCAAATCTTAATCTAATTAGATTGGTTATGCTTGAGTGAATTTTGGGCAATATTTTTCATTTTTATTCTGCTCCTTCTGAAACATCGAAGATTCTTTCAATTATATAATATATATATATATATATATATATATATATATATATATATATATATATATCATCATCATCATTATCAACCCGTATCAATCCACTACAGGATGAAGGTCTCTTCAGCATGCTTCCAACTCTCACGGTCCTGAGCGGTCTTCGGTCTCTTTCTCGGTCTTCGGTCTTCTCCGTGGACGTTTGCGATCAAGCGGTATTCAGTCCAGGATCGCCCTGGTCCATCTTTCGTCCCATCGCCTCGCTACATGGCCTGCTTCCTTCCAGTTCAATTGCTTTATTCTTCCAATAATGTCACTTACTGTCGTTTGTTCTCTGATCCATGTGCAGGTCTTTCTATCTGGTCTAGTAATGCCAAACATACACCTTTCCATTCCCCTCTGTGCTACATGAAGTTTTTCAACTGACTGTGATGTGAGTCTCCAGGTATCACTTCCGTATGTTATAATGGGCAGGACGCACTGATCAATGACTTTTCTTTTCAGGCAAAGTGGTAGTTTGCTCTTAAACACTATGTTGAGCCTGCCAAATGTCTGCCAGCCACATTTAACGTATCGTTCCACCTCCCGGACGATACCCCCTTCCATTGAAACCCACACAACTTCCAAATCTATTCCTAAAATAGAGATTCTTTTGTCGTCAGCAAATTTATTGAACATGACCTGTATCTTCCAGGCAGGCTGAAAAAAGAAAAGGCGATATTGCGTCACTCTGCCATACGCCATGCTCTACATGTATTCCAACCTCAAGATCGTCAAGGTGAACTGTCGCTGTAGCTTTATCATATATCGATCCTAGTATAGGCTTTCTCTACACCTTGATTAAGCAATGCATCCATTATGGCACGCTTTGAGATTGAATCAAATGCTTTTTCATAACCGATAAAAGCCAAGCACAGTGGCATAGTGTATTCGTTATGTCTTTCTATGACCTGCTGTAGAACCTGGATGTGACTCATTATACTGAATTCACTTCTGAATCCTGTTTGCTCCCTTGGTTGAGCATCATTGAGTTATCTTTGTATTTTTTTGGATGTTATCTTGGTGAAAACTTTGTACACCACTGATAGGAGGCTTATTAGACGGTAGTTCTTTAAATCTTCCCGTGCTCCTTTCTTATGTAAAATAATCACTTCTGCATTTTTCCACAAGCTGGGCACTTCTTTGTTGTTTGAGGCATTTTGAGTATAATTTTGCTAGTGTTTTATGTAAAGTCCGACCACCAGCTTTTAATATCTGCACAGTTATCCTTTCCTGGAGCCTTGCCATTTTTCATCTAATCTATAGCCTTTGTCACTTCTTCCACCAGGATATTCGGAACTTGTTCTTCAGTGGACATTGCTGTTCTTGCTTGATTCTGCCTCTCATATAACTTTGTATAACATTTTCGGACAACCTCTAACATTTCCGTTGGTTCCCTGCTCATTGTACCATCCTCACGCATTAAGGAAACATTATGACATTTGTGTCCTTTTCTTTCTTAACTTCTGCTTAACTTTGTTAATTCTCCTGTTTTCTTCCAGAGTTTTTTGCACTAGCTACATGTTAAATCGGCGCGTTTCCTCTTGAATACGTTTTCTTATAGTTTTGCAAAGCTCAACGTACTCGACCCTGCCAAAAGGACTATCTGCATATCTGGCGTTTTTTCATTAAATTAATGGTCTCATTGGAAATTTTTTACTCTTTGCAACATTTATCTTCTGGTGGCGATTTCTTCATATTGGTCTGTAATTTCCATCTCATCCGGGTCTTGTAACACAGCAAAGCGATTTGATAAAGCAATTTCAAAATCTCCGGCCCTCTCCAGCAGCTTTCCAGAATCCACTTTGCCCTTTTTTGATCTTATAATTATTTCGCGATCGTTTCGGTAGTTTATTCTAATATTTGCTCGTACCATTCGGTGCTCACTTCCCACATTAAAATGGTTAAGGACAGTACAACTGCAAAATATTGCTTTATCGTTTAACATAAGTAATTAATTTCACTTGTGAGTCCAGATGGACTTTTCCATGTCCATTTTTTCTGTCCACTATCTTTCAGCTTTCGATTGATAAGGAATCCAATTCCACCACATCGTCTATTTTCTGTACCTCGGGTGTAAAGTCCGTGACCAGTTGGTGCTAGTTTGATTAACTCTTTGCCCTTTCTTCATATTTCACAGAGCCTAATAATATCCAAATGTATGTTGTCAAGTTCGATTAACAGTTCTTGCAGTCGGATGTCCCTTTTCATTGCTCGTATATTAAGCGTAGCAATGTCAAAAGTCCAATGGCAGCCTGATTTAACCCCGTGATTCTTAGCATCCTCTGCCGTGGGGCAGATTTTTCTGCTGCCGTAGTTAGTTGCTTGGCCTCCGGGGAATGAGGGCCGTGTTTGAAGTTGTACTGTCATCTTGAAGGCATTGACCGTAATCTGCCACGCTAGTCCAATGCGGGTTGGCAGATTTTACATCATGTTAGTCTGAGGCCTCTGCCTTTATCTGTCCGCCAGGGGTGACCTCTCTAGGAACTTACGCTCCAGACGGAATAGCTCAAAGCTTCATTGTCCTTCTCAAACCCCTTTACCTAATAATCTAATATTATAAATATGAAAGTATGTTTGTCTGGATGTTTGTCCTTCAATCTGGCTCGAACGGATTGAAGGAGGATCCTAATAAAATTTGGTATAGAAGTCGATTATGTCGTGGAATAGGATTTATGTTACTTTTTATAATGCTATGAAGTTTCGGCGAGGCTTTACATCGATACTTATGCATAGGACATATTTTTTGAAATGTTTGATAATTTTTTAGCTTTAGATTTATTTTTAAGCTAACAGTAATTAATTTCAGAAATGATACTGATAATTTAAGTAGTATATATAATGACGTCATTAAATGATAAATTAACGATGTTTATGGATTCCGCAGTTTGTTCCTTCTGAAACATTTAAAAGTATTAAGATTTTAAATAATACACTTACGCTTTTCAATGTTTCAAAGATGTTTAATGTTGAAAACGTTGTTTTCCAACGTTTGAAACATTGAAAAGCTACAAGTGTATCGTTTAAAATCCTAGTATAAATAACAATATATAAACCTTTTAGTTTTTTGCACCTAATGCCATTAAAAGTGAAAAGCCCAAAACTGTTGGCTGAAAAATTAGAGGTAAGAAATGTTTAAAATATACGTATATATATATATATATATATATATATATATATATATATATATATATATATATATATATATATATATATATATATACGCATTTTACCGATCGCTTGACCGGGAACGGGCCCCACCCATCCCCGTAACTGGAGGACACATGTCCCGTCTCCCGATGTTCCAGACTCTTCAGGGTACCGACATATGCTCTCTCGTCAAGAATAGGGAGTCCCACCCACAGTCAACAACCCATACCCTCGCCGACCCCCCGCCGGATGTTGCACATATGCAGTGCCAGAATGCCCTGGACCGCGTCCAACGAGACCACAGTGCTAAGTGCAATCACACACCCAACTGCTGGGTTCCACAATCCCACGTGTTCCACCTTCCCGGCGGTATTCCCCTCCATTGAAATCATCTGCCCAAGATATATAAAGCTGTCCGCAATCTCCAGATCCCTTCCTAAAACTGAAATTCTTCTGTCCTGAGCGAAGTTATTGAACATAACCTGACTTTTTTTCAGGTTTATTTTCAAGCCAGATGGTTCGCTAGCCGTTTGCAGTTCTTGTATGCGTCTTTGCAGCTCCTCTAGGTCTTGTAAAAGGAGAACGATATCATCCGCAAATCTAAGATGGTTTAAGTTTGCACCATTGATCTTTACACTATCCTCTTCCCAATCTAGTTTACGGAATACTTCTTCAAGGCCAGCCAAGAAAAGAATAGGCGATATTGCGTAACCCTGCCATAGACCTCGTTCTACATTAATTCCCACTTCAAGATCATCAAGGTGAATTGTGGCTGTAGCTCCATCATATATAGATCCTAATAGGTTTACATATGTTTTATCTACACCTTGGCTAAGCCGTGCATCCATTATCGCATGCTTTGAGATGGAGTCAAATGCTTTTTCGTAATCGATAAAAGCCAAGCACAGTAGCATGGTATATATATATATATATATATATATATATATATATATATATATATATATATATATATATATATATATATATATAAAGTCGGCCCTGAATATTGACCAGCCCATTAAACTGGGGAGAACCAACATCAAAATTGATTGTTTGGCATTTGCTGAAGATCTAGCAATTTTAGCTCAAGATATATTAACGGCACAGAAACAGATTGAAATCCTAAAAGAAACAGCCGAAAATGTAGGACTTCAAATTTCCTTTGAAAAGAATATAGATAGAATATAGATATTCTTTGAAAAGAATATACATGACCTGCAACAGACTAAGAACGCCATTTCTAAA
Organism: Cosmopolites sordidus; assembly: GCA_031761425.1. Taxonomy (NCBI): domain Eukaryota; kingdom Metazoa; phylum Arthropoda; class Insecta; order Coleoptera; family Curculionidae; genus Cosmopolites; species Cosmopolites sordidus. The sequence goes on along the minus strand of JARFXV010000876.1, from coordinate 26,534 downwards.
AACAAAATATGGTAACATCAGACGAGTCTCTCAATTCAAATATTTGGGTGAAATAATCATGGAAAATGGGTTGGAAAAAGCGGCCAATAAGGGTAGATGTGAAAAAATGGAAACGGCATTGAGACTTAGACAAAACATTTACAACAAAAAATGGCTATCTAAAAACACAAAACTGAGACATTACAACACAGTTATTAAGCCAGAATGTCTATATGCTGCGGAAACGCTCATTTTGAATAGAAAGAGGGACATCGAGGACATTGAAAAGAAGGAAAGAAAAATCATAAGAAAAATCCTAGGGCCCAAACAAATAAATAGCACAACATACCGACTTCGAGAAAACCAAGAAATCAAACAATACACAGATATACATAGCGATATGAGAAAACGAAGACTTAAGTTTTACGGACACATAAAACGGATGAATCCTAGTAGGTTAACTAGACAAATAGTCGAATTTTATGAAAATAGGAGTAAAGCTAAAGTAGAAATAATTAAATGGATTGCTGCAATTAAAGAGGACCTAAGATCAGCAAATATTACACAAAGTGAAATTCAGGATAGAGGCTGTTTCAGACACAAGGTTAACGTTTGGAAGGTTGGCCAGAGAGAAAAATGTAGGAAGACTGGAACAACGTGGTCTGACGAAAGGAAATAAGCTCATAGCGAAAGAATGAAATCAGTATGGGCACAAAGGAAGGCTAACAACAACAAACGCCTCTAATTTTACTTCGCGTGGTCCACCAGGGCCCATACGAATAATAATAATATATATATAAATTCCAACACCAAACCAAACCAACAAAAGTGTTCATTTAGGCGGAGACGCAGGTTGTTGTGTGATGACACTCAGCGGGAACCCAACGGTTGGGTGTGTGATGACACTCAGCTACTGCTGTCTCATTGGACGCACATATATATAGTACATATATATATATATATATATATATATATATATATATATATATATATATATATATATAAATATATTGTAACCAAAATTTTTCTTTGGTTAATTAATCTTACACAACAGAATGATAGAGCATATATCACAAAACAACATCATAAATATAGCACAATATGCCTTCCAAAAGAAATCGAGCACGACTTCAGCTGTTTATGATTTGATAGAAAATATTAAAAAATGCCTAAAAAAGAAACACACGGTCGTAGTAATATCTTTCGACATGAGAAAAGCATTCGACATAATCAATAAAGAAAAATTACTAGAAAAACTCATTGCATATGGATTTGATAATTACATAAGAATAATTCAAAGCTACTTGATGAACAGACCCCAAAAGACTAAAGTAGGAGAGACAGAAAGCAACACTAATACAGCTGCGTACGGCTTTCCGCAAGGAGGTAACCTGCCACCATTGCTATATATACTCTATACAAACGATTTATTCGAAGAAAACTTCACTGGAAAAATGTATGCTTACGCTGATGACTTGTGCATGTTGTATTCTGACATTGATTACAACAGATTACAACATAATATATATATAACGATATGAAAAAGTACGAACTATGGTGTTTTAACAACTCACTCACGATAAACGAAACAAAAATAGAATACAAAATATTTAACAAGAAGAAACAAGCAAGAGACCTAAACATAACGATAAGAAACCAAAAATTAAAGGAAATTTCCGAAATTAACTACCTAGGAATTAAAATACACACTACCTTAAAATGTGATCAGCATATAAATAAAATAAAAAAAGAAAATGCCAAAACAATTACTTTGCTCTTAAAAATGAAGCACATACCAACAAAAATGAAGAAACCACTGTACCATGCACTATTCTCATCTAAAAATGCTTATATGTTTAATACATGGAGCAATACTACAGAAAAAAACTTAAACATACTACAAAGACAACAAAATAAGACATTGAAAATATTATATAATCTCAACAGACTAACGCCAACCGAAGAACTATACAAAAAAACAAAAGAACTAAACATCAGACAACTAATACAATATCACAATATACAGCTGCTATATAAAATTCAAAATAAATTAATAAAGACAACTATCACATTCACGACAAACAAACAAATACATACATACGAAACCAGAAGAAAATCAGACATTAGAGTTCATAAAAATACACAAGTAAGACTCACACAAAAACTCACAACTGAAATCGTAGCAAAATTCAACAAGATACCGAAAGACATATTAAAATTAAACCTAAAAAATTTTAAAAAGAAGCTTAAATACTTACTACTAGAACACAAGATCTGAGCGACATCGACTAACAGTTAAAAAAAAACCATGACGCCTTCGATACCATCTGCCCAGAGAGAGACCTAGAAGACTTCAAACTGTTGCACATGAAGAAGGATACAACCCACAACTGCATGAATCCACCAACAATAACAAATAGATGTATGTTGTAATATAATATACAGTTGTATATGTTAAGATTTTTAATATAATAATAATAATATTTACATTTTGCTGACCTGAGTTATCTATTTTATTTTGCACTTGAGCTTTATTTTAATTTTAAAATGACTGATTGCGTGAAAGAAGAGGATATATCTCAAATATTGGAATTAGACGATGAGGATTTTTATAAAGTTTTTGGCCTTCCGTCTGGTATTGAATCAGAAGATGAAGAAGATGTAAATGAAGATGAGACACCCGATGATAAGAATTTTATCAGTCAGGTTATAGCTGCTGACGATAATCTACAAGATCAGGTAAGAAAATACATCTACATATATTGTATCAGTAAGTAAATAAATGCATTTAGTTTTTGTATCAAGAAATCAAAATCAACCTATTATTATCCCCAGTTTCGTCTAAGTATGTATATTTTGTTTATTTTAGGTAGGTGATGATCCAATGGAAATCGATCCTAGCATATCCAGCTTCTCTGCAGCTCATGAATCATCAACACCAACCATTAGTTAAGCCCACACCAGGCCCAAAAAAAGAGACTGGACATTTAGAAAAGTACCATTTGTTGCTGGAGATTATGACTGGAAAGGCTCAATAGCACCTCCACCGTCCGAGGATATAACGCCACTTGAGTATTTTAAACCTTTCATACCTGATGAAATTATTGAAGTAATGAGTAATCAAAGTAATATTGACTCAATGCAGAAATATTGTAATAATTTAGCTGTTCCTAAGGAAGAAATGGAAATATTTCTATCTATTTTACTAGAAATGGGCAATTCAAGTTCGAATGCCTAGCATTTGATCATATTGGATGATTGAATGTCGGTACGGTCCTATTGCAGACTGTATGAGTAACCGTTTTTTACAAATCTTAAAATATTTCCACCTTGCGGACAATACGAAAATGAAATCTCAGGGTCAGGCAGGGTATGACCAATTATATAAGTTGCGTCCGCTATTGGATCATATTAGAACCGCTTTGAAAAAAATCCCACCTGGAGAAAATCAGGCCGTTGACGAACATATTATTCCATTCAAAGATCGAAGCAGACTGAAACAGTATATTAAAAATAAGACCCACAAATGGGGATATAAGGTATTTTCGATGGCTGGATCGTCAGGTCTCATGCACGACTTTCAAATGTATATTGGAAAAGAGACCTGCAGTCGTTATGGGTTAGGAATTTCGGGCAACATTGTTATTGCTCTAACTGAAAGTTTGCCCGAAAATCAATCATTTAAAATTTGTATAGCTAATTGGTTCACCTCATTGGAGTTACCCCTAGCTCTGAAAGGAAAAGGGCATTATTTTCTTGGGATGTTTAGAAGCGACCGCATGGGAAAATCCCCGTTCATGAACAAGCCAGAATTAAAAGAAAAGGTCGTGAAAGTTATGACACGAGAGTTGAAATTAATCACAACGTGCTCTTGGTGAGATGGTACAACAAAAAAAAGTATTAACTTTGTAATAACTTATGCAGATGTACAGCCAACAGATACGTGTCAACGCTGGAACAACAAGGAAAAGAAACATGTTGACGTTCAACACCCCCTCACCGTCCAACAATATAACACTTATATGAGTGGTGTAGATTTATGTGACATGCTCCTTAAATTAGGCCGAATCAATGTAAGATCAAGAAAGTGGTATGTGGGAATTGTTTTTTTGGATTTTAGGAGTAGCCACAGGACACTCATGGTTGCTCTATAGAAGACACAGGGTGCAATAATAAAGTAGAATTTTCTTTACTTCAATGGCAGGCTAGTATTGTCCACGGTTTGGCAACAGCAAACAAGCGGTTGTCTGAGAAAAAAAGAAGACATCCTAGTAGTAGTAGTGGTGACATTAGACCACTTCCTTCGAAGAAAAATTGTATGCGATCCCTTCAGAAGACGCTCGATTCAACCAGATTGGCCATTTTCGAACTATGGTTCCTAAACAAAACCGTTGTAAAAAATGCACAAAAGGATTTACAAAAATGAAATGCATAAAATGCAACATTCATTTGTGCATTACTGTGGAATGCAATTGTTTTACAACATACCATGTAAAATAAAAGTATCTAAAATAAATTAATTTTTTTAACAAAATTTCATTACAGCCTAAATAATATTTTGTATTTTTTGTATTATTTTGTATTTTTTACATTATTTTCTTTTTTTTTTAAATAAATAATACCATTTTGTAAAATTTTTTTTTTGCAGTTACTCTTTACCCTCTAAGACCCAGTGTTGTTGATAAACAACATTAGTCTAAAATCTATAATTTAATTAAAAATTATTTCCTAATATTTAGACCCAAACTACATAGGAAATCGGTAGAATATTTTTTACTCAAAAATGTCATAATGTGGGCGTCAAAGGGTTCAAAAATACCCTTATTATTTTAAAAACTAATTTCTGGTTTATACTCTTAATCATGTGCGCTCGTGTCGTCGCCTCAGAGGAACTAGAGGAACAACCAGAGCGTGAGTTTATTATTTCGACTTTTCTAATAATCGCTTTTTTTTAATATGCTTAATAATATTTTACTAAATATATTAATTATTTGCAAAAGTAATTTTAAATATAGAAACCTTTGTCATTGTTTTTTGAATACCAAATTAAAGATCCAGCGAAAACGAAAGAGCTGATATACACTTGGATTATGTTTCCACTGGATCCCAAAAAATCTTTTAAAAGTACCGTATCATCGAGGGTCTGTATTTAATTTCAAAAGTTTCTGGTTTTTTTCCTTTTCCCACTTTTTTTTATAGCATTTTGATTATCCGAGGCTTTTCAGATTTTTTTTCTGTTGTGTTTCTGGATGGGCTTTATGGTGGAAGAATCCTCGATAACAATGGACACATATCTCGGAGATAATTTAATGACCACGAGAATAGCTTGCAAAAAATCCCTAATTAATGTTTTTTTATTTCGCAAAGATGTTTGTAGCGAAATGATTCATGTAATATTTACAGTGGCATCTTGAATATTTTCACATATATCTTGAAGATTAAGTTCCATCATTTAAATAATTACTAGGGTAGAGCGGGACTAGTTGAGCATCTTTTCGCTAGATCTCTCATAAATTTAAGAATATGCATCGGATTTAATTGATTCTTACTTTGTTAGGTTCGTAATTTACTCTTTTCTAAAACGTCTAGCGGTATAAAAATGATCCGAGTACAATTTTAAAAGTTATTGTCGGAAATGCGGGAGCGCTCCAACGTGCCCCACTAGTGGGGCTAGTTGAGCAATGGCTAAAATCGACTTGATGACTGTATAGAATGATCTGAATACAAAATAATTGTAATCATCAAGCAAATATTTATTTATTATGATTATTACATACTCATATTGTTATTATGTCTCTGGAAAAATAACATTAAAATCAAACAAAATTAAACATTTCCAATCTTTGTATTATTATTACACTTTTTGTATTTAAAATTATATATTTAAGAATAATTATAACGCAAATAAATATAAAAGTAATAACTAATTATGAGATCAAGAACATTGCTAGATGTTAAATAATACCACATTATTAATCATCTTTGGCTCTATCACAATTAATACAAACATAGGTTCGGCACACATTTAATATGGGACCATTATTTGCAAATCTGACACTGAATCTAGTTTTCTCCAGGTATGCTCTCAGAAAATTGGACATAACAAACCAGACAAGCATATTCGCCCTCTTCTGAATTTGATTGAAAAATTTCCACCCTAAAATATAATAATAATCATTAATACAATTATCAATATAAGTAATTTTAATTAGTAAACTTTGTGTAGAATCATCACATGCACAAATTAATTGATGGTTATTAATGTATTAAAGAAAAATTTGATTTTCTACAATGAACATCTAGTGGGGCTAGTTGAGCAAGCATTGAACGCGCACTACTAGCCCCAGTTGAGGCAACAAAATAAAAATGAGGTTATAAAAAATCATAAGAGTTAAAAATAAATAACCTTCTATAATAGAAAGAACAATAATTAAGTAATCTTTAAGAAATACTTACGGGGTCCTTATTAAGTGTTTTTATACGAGTATAGTAGAAAAATTATGATGACCTGTAATCAATTCTTCTATTGGAAGCTGGTGTGAAACACTAAACTTGAAAAGATTTACCACTAAACACCAAAACACTTTTGAACTGCTCGACACACGTTTCGCTAACCATGTTAGCATCATCAGGAGATGATTTAATCTAATTCTAAAACTAAACTATGTTCTATTTATATGAAAACCATACCTAACGAAGCGTGTAAAAATCATGAACCGTGAAGTGTACTAAGTCTTACATTAATAATTGAAAAAGTTGACTGAAAGGAATCGGTCCTTTATCTCGGTTCATGATTTTCTTACATTTTTCTATTTGAATGATTTCGTATGCATCCAAAGCCCTATTATTATTAACACTTTTAATTAGTCTTAAATTACTAATATCTATACTGTGGTCATGTTCGATTGCATGTTGGGCAACACAAGATTTTTCATTTCTCCCATATCTAATGTGGGCAATATGTTCTTTATATCTTGTTAATATGGATATTTTTGTTTGCCCAATATACCTTCGATCACAGTCTTGACAACTAATTTCGTAAATCCCCGATTTTTCTTGCTGCTCTACTTTATCCTTTGGATTACCCAGAACTTCTCTTAATTTATTATATGGTTTGTACACAACCTTAATGTCCACTTTTTTCAAAATTTTGTCTAGTCCTCTTGTCAACTGGGCATCAAATGGTATTACCATGAATTTCTTTGTGTTCTGATCCTTTTGAAAAGTCAAAGATTCTTTCAATAATTTTCTGAACTTATGTTTTCTAATTAGTTTATCTACAATTATAACCATTCACTTCAGATACCTCCCTAATTAATTTTAATTCTTTGTTATAATTATCTTTATTTAAAGGAAAATTAATTAATCTATTTACCATACAATTTAAACTAGCCATCTTATTTTGGAAGCTATGAATTAAATCGTTAGGTATGTATCTCGAAGTGGTGGTGGTTTTTCTGAAAATATCAAAATCTAACTTATTTTTATTATTTCTACTGACTAACACATCCAGAAATGGTAAACTGTCATTGTTTTCGAGTTCATGCATGAATATTATATTTTCGGATTTACTATTTAAGTTCTTAATAAAATCATCTAAATTTTCATTTTTCGAATCGAAAATGGCAAAAATGTCATCCACATATCTTAACCATACCTTCGGAAAGTAACTGAATTCATCTTTTGCCTCGGTTTTCAAAGGACCGTCTTGAATTAATTTTTCAACGCGTTCAAAGTAATCAGGTTTGTCCATTATTACAACCTTATTTCCCTTATCAGCTTTTAAATAAAAACGATCTTTCTCTCGCAGACGCTTGACAGTCTTAGAAATATTTGGCATTTTTTGATTTTTATTTGAAATATTTTTTGAAATTTTACTTTTACATGACTCTCTGACGAAAGGCTTGGAAGACTTCCGGTAAGTGTTTAATACCAGTTTCAATACCGGCTACCATATCCTCCAAAGCACAGCGGGATGCCGGTAAAGCAAAATTGAGGCCTTTATTTAAAAGATCTAGTTCTGGATTGTCGAACGTCTGAGTTGAAAGATTTTCTACGATGTTGATGTCCTTTCGACTGCTCAATTTTGAGTTTTTTTAATTTTTTATTTAGAGATGTCAATTTTTTAATAAATTTACTATTTTCTGCTGTGAACATATTCCTTGAAAATTGCACAAACATTCATGTTCTACATTACTTAATTTAAATATTAATTTTTTGTAAAGATTGTACGCCTGAATTTCAAGCATACTCCTTTTACTGTACAAATGTTTGAATTCTAAGTCAAGCCATTTCTGTTTTGCAAAATTAGTTATTTTGTCACATATTTTGGAACATTTTGAAATATTAACTTTAATGAAATTAGGAAATATTTAATTAGTCTAGCATGACTTAAGAAACCAAATATCTGCTCCAATAAGCCTAATTTTAGAAGTGTACTTACGATAAAGATTTAGTTCCGCTGACCGTGTAGCCATCCTAGATCAATTCTTCTATTGGAACCTTTGGTGTGAAACACTAAACTTGAAGAGATTTACCACTAAACATCAAAACACTTTTTTGAACTGCTCGACGCACGTTTCGCCAACCATGATAGCATCAGGAAATGATTTAATCTAGAGAGATTAAATTGAGATGGTTAGCGAAACGTGCGTCGAGCAGTTCAAAAAAGTGTTTTGGTGTTTAGTGGTAAATTTCCGCAAGTTTAATGACCTGTAATATTTTTTTTACATCGAAAGCGTTCTCGTTAAAACAAAATAAATATTTATTCATCCAAGTTTATTCTGTCTGCCGAAAGTGATCTCCTTCTCCCTGCAGTACACTTATTCCAATGGTTTTTCTAGTTTTTGAATCAGTTTTCATACTACACTTGTGGTATATTAAGCGGTTTTGAAGGAAAAAGGCGCCCACGAAGTGTTTGTGTAAAGGAAACACCTTAGACGGGCCCGGACTCGTTTGGCGTTCAGTGTGAATTACTACGTTCTGATTCATGCTTTCATAATAGTCTATTTTTTAATATGCTTCATAATATTTTGCCAAATATATTCTTTATTTGCAAAAGTAATTTCATTATAGAAACGTTTGTTATTGTTTTTTGAATACCAAATTAAAAATCCAGTAAAAACGAAAGAGCATATATACCCTTGGATTATATTTCCACTGGATCCCAAAAAATCGTTTAAAAGTACCGTATCATCGAGGGCCTGTATTTCATTGTCAAAAGTCTCTGTTTTTTCCTTTTTCCCACTTTTTTTATAGCATTTTGATTATCCGAGGCTTTTCAGATTTTTTTCCCGTTGTGTTCCTGGATAGGCTTTGTGGTGGAAGAATCCTCGTCAACAATGGACACATATTATCTCGAAAATAATTTAACGACCACGAGAATAGCTTGCAAAAAGCCCTAATTAATGTCTTTTTATTTCGCAAAGATTTCTCTTTTGTGGCGAAATAATGATTCATGTAATGTTTACAGGGACGTCTTGAATATTTTCGCAAATATCTTGAGTAATCAGAAAAACTGTTACTTTATCAGTAGCTAAAATTAAGTTCCATCGTTTCTTTGTTGTGGAAATAATTACTACTTTGATCAAGGGGAATTGTTAGGTAAAAAAAATATTGATTCAAGTTTATTTTGTTTGCCAAAAGTGATCCCCTCTCCCTACAATACAGTTATTTCGATGTTTTTTTTCCAGTCTTTGAAACAGTTTTCATACTCAACTTGTGGTATATAAGTCCTTTTGAGGGGCTTGTATGGATTTAAACAGGCATCCACGTAGTGTTTTCTTTTTTTTAATTGAAGGAGCAAGCAAATCACATGGTGCTATGTCTGGCGAATATTTGCTGGCTGGCGAGTATTTGTTGATTTTTAGTACAAAATTGACGGATAAGGCGACTTTCACACTCTCAGCATAGTCCCGTCCGGATTCGCTATATTCGCTGAATAGCCACGTACTGATTCATGCGTTTGTTTCTCAAAGTAAAATAAATAGGACTCCCCTGGCTCGGCTTGGCTTGGTTTAACTGTGGGAAAGACGTCTAATGAATTGTGCCTTACCGTAATGCAAAACCCATGCATGAAACTCACGCAATGTTCGTTAGTCTTTGTCCAGTCCAACAGTCCAAAGTCTTTGGCCAGTTGGAATTGAATTGTTGTGGATAATATCAAACTATGGTAATCGAAGAAAAGAGTTAACTTGATTTTAACTCTTGCTTGTTTTATTTTTAGAGTTCGAAATACCAGAAAATTTCATAAATTTAACCCTAATGACAATGTCTAAAATAGAATGTGCAATCAAGATACAAAATAATATCTCGAGTTCGTTTGAAACAAAAATGGGCGTGCGGCATGATAATGTGCTAGCGTGTCTCTTGTTTAATATAGCTCTGGAAAAAGTAGTATAAGAAGCCGAGTCTACTCAATTAAAAAAATATTTTGATGTATTTGATTTATTTTATGCCTGTTACTTAAATGGGCCATAGGAGGGCGTGAGCTGCATTTAATTACAGCCTACAGTCGACATGACCGATGATCATTCCTTCAGTTGCTTTTGAACGTCCAGCTCGAGCTCGACTGATGACGGCTTAAGGCCAGAAACCGGTCTTGGGAGACGCGTGCTGACATTTAATGACAACTGAAGGAATGAGCAAATGTTTGCGTGGAGCACGAAAAATTTGTCCTTGTTTTTTTGAATAATTTCAAAATTTATTGCAAATCCATTTTAAAATGCCGTCAACAAAGATGATTGAAATTGTCAATAGGACGCAATAATTTATGTCAGATGTCAAGGATTATATCAACTTAAAAAACAAATGTGTTTTTAAACAAAAGTGTCGATAAGGAAAACACGCGAATTTTTAAAACAAAACACCAACTTTTTTGATCATATTTATTAAAATGTTTATAGATGCACATATACTCTATATACATATATCATAGTGTATGCATGGTAACCTTCGTATATAAGATTGAGTAAAGTTTGATCCAAATATCCGTCCTCAACCACTGGAAAAAGACCATTTTCCCGTACGCGTCAAAAAGTCGGTCGATTCTCGATGTAAATTCGTCCTTTTCCCACAGAAACGATTGATAACGTATGAAAACCACGTCGCTCCGTATCTCTCTGCATGGCGGAGGAGCGTGATATGCCCCACTTTGGAAGCATCCTTATCTTAAAGAGGTGTCCCTCAGGAAGGAGCTCGCCGTTTCGCCTTTTCCTCGGGGCACTCGTTCGGGCCCGATAAGTCTCTACTGCGTGTCTGTTTGTATGCCCCGACAGACGTTTACTGCTGATGAGTTGGATTCTTGTTCGGTATCTCATGGGAATATTGCGTAAGATATTTAGACATCGGCCGGATGTTGTGTATGTAGAAAAGGTTCGTGCTTTGTGTCCCACTAACGTGCGTTTGAATTGAAAATTGTTCAGCTTTCTTCGTATTACGCGGGTCACTATAAAAGCTTCTGTAATGCGGCAGACATGAAGGTTAGACAAGAGATTTTTTTTCCAAAAAATACTGTTTCCATTTTCCAGACGATTTCTGATATATACATATATATATATATATATATATATATATATATATATATATATATATATATATATATATATATATATATATACATATACATATATATATATATATATATATATATATATATATATATATATATATATATATATATATATACATATACATATATATATATATATATATATATATATATATATATATATATATATATATATATATATATATATATATAAGAGAGAGAGAGAGAGACTCCAACTATCCGACTTCCAGCTATCTGAACTCCATATTATCCGGTTTGGCGAATCACGTGCGCGTTATAAATTTTACATGGAATAAGATACTTGATGATGAAAGTGATGTGAAGTTAGCACACGAAAGTTTACAGCATACATATATACTAGTGTGTATTTAGTTCAGTGCATAGGCAGGTTAAACAATTTTGATTTGTGATTGTAAATTGTTTTAATTATCTCATTATGAGCTATAAACGAAAGAAATGTGTCGTGACAATGCAACAAAAGCTTGAAGCGATAAAACGATTGGACTTTAGGAAAATCGGCTGAAAAATAGCGGCTGAGTTAGGAGTTGGTAAAAACACTGTAGGTGACTGGAAAAAGCAACGCGCTGAAATTGAAAAATGGTGTACTTACCAAGCTGATGGTAGTGGTATTAGTGAGGAAAACAATGCAAAAGTAAACATTTGGAAGTTGAGGAGGTTTTTTTTGGTATGAACGTTTGCGAGGTAAAGGTTTGCCCGTTACTGGTCGTTTACTGCAGGAAAAAAACATTGCATTTTGGTAGAACAATTGAATGAGAAGACAGTCTTTATAACAAGTCACGGCTGGCTTGACCGATGGAGAAAGCATTTTGGGATTCGCCAAATAACAATCAGTGGTGAATCATCGGCATCCCATTGTTGTGTGCTTCACATGAGGTTGTGGAACCCAACACTTGGGTGTCTGATGACACTCAGCACTGTTGTCTCATTGGGTGCAGTCCAACGAATTTCTAACACTGCATATATACGCCATCCGATAGGAAGTCGGCGAAAAGTATGGGTTGTTGACTGCGGATGGGATCTTCCTATTCTATCTTCCTAGCGCATGAAGGTGCCCTGAAGAGTCTAAACATCAAGAGACGAAACATGTGCCCTCCAATGGAAGGTATGGGTGAGGCCCGTCCCCAGTCAAATAATCAACAAAATGTTCATATGTATATATATATATATATATATATATATATATATATATATATATATATATATATATATATATATATATATATATATATATAGAATATGGTATCACCGTGGAACTATTGAAAAACCTCGGACCAAACTCACTGCGGGCACTCACACAAATTATCACGAACATCTGGCAAACAGAAAAATTACCAGATGAATGGAAATGTGCTCTTATACACCCGCTGCACAAGGAAGGAGACAGAACAGATGTGAACAACTACAGAGGAATCTCCTTACTACAAAATCACTTACAAAATCTTCTCAGCATGCCTTCTCCAGAGAACACAGGAACAACTAGAACACAAAATTGGCGAGTACCAGGCAGGCTTTCGCCCTAGTCGCTCATGCACTGAACAAATTTTTAACTTAAAAACAATACTGAAATACAAAGCTATCAGGAACGTCCCAATCATCTGCACGTTCGTTGACTTCAAGAAAGCATACGACTGCATTGACCGAAAATCTTTGTTCAACATTCTAGAAGAACAAGGACTCGGCCCCAAAACACTACGATTGATCAAGCAGACACTGACCGACACAATCTCTAAAGAGAAGTTTATGGGAGAAATTTCCGAACCCTTCCTGATTAAAACCGGAGTACACCAAGGAGATGGGTTATCCTCACTTCTCTTCAACCTGGTCCTGGACAAAGTACGAAGAGAATGGGAAAAAAACTGAAAAATGAAGGACCCTAGAAAGCATTAAGACTAGGAAGGTCCAAAAACAACATAAAAATATCATGCCTAGCCTTCGCAGACGACCCAGTCATACTCGCAGACAATTAAAAATGGGCAACCAAACAGATAGAAGTCCTCAAGGAATGTGTAGAGAAAGTCAGCCTACAAATCTCCTTTCAAAAAACCGAATTCTTCTGCTTAAAATTAGATGTCTAAAATTTGAACTCCAAATACCGCAAAATAAATAAAGTCACTCACTTCAAATACCTGGGCGAGATCCTCGAACCCACAGGAGGAGAGAAGATAACACAGAAGACTCGATTGCAGAAGATGAAGAGGGCATACGGCAAGACACACAATATCTACAATAAGAAATGCCTATCCATACACGCAATAATAAGACACTACAACACAGTAATCAAACCAGAGGTACTATATGCAAGCGAGACACTTACACTCCATACAAAAAGCGGCTTAGAAAACATACTAAAAGAAAAAGGCAAAATTATGAGGAAAATTCTCGGTCCAAAACTGACAGAGGATACAGACTACATTCTAGAAAGACCACAGAGAGAATGTCCAACGTAGTGGCGGACATAAGAAAAAGAAGGTTGAAATTCTATGGACATATCAGTAGACTCCCACCGACAAGACTCACCAACAGAATTCTTACGTACATACAAGGAGTCAAGTCAACAGTATCATGAATCGCACAAGTCAGAGCTGATCTGGGAAAGGCACAAATGGGTTCGACAAAGATTCAGGATAGAAGAACGTACAGACACAAAATACATATGTGGAACGTTGCATCAGAGAGCGAAGTTTCGAGGAGATCAGGAACAAAGTGGACGGAGGAGAGAAAGAGAATCCACAGAGAAAGGATGAGAGAGGTGTGGAGGATTAGAAAGAACACTCGAAAATGAGTCAGGATGCTTTGCGTGATCCAACCGGCTTTATACGCACCTCATAATAATAATAATATATAAATATATATATATATATATATATATATATATATATATATATATATATATATATATATATATATATATATATATATATGACTGTTTCAAAAAAAACGACTATTTTTTTTTCTTAAAGAAATCGAAAATATTGTTAGAAATGAAGAAAAAAATACTGTGAAAGTTAGAGCTCTTAATATTATTATTAAGAGGTGCCGCATCGCAAATTTCAACTTCCCATTCAAATAACATAGAATTTTTTTTAAATTGGAATTTTATTAGCTCTTCAGCGGAATATTACTGTAAAAAGACTATTACATATCTTTGAACTTTGAATAAATTTGAACGTTCTTCAAAAAAGGTCTTTTATAAATTTTCGATAAATTTACTTTTTCAAAAGTTATTCGAGGCTAAAGTTGAATCCATAATAAATTTTTACATCTTTTTTTTAAATTTTTCGACGAAACTATTAATTTTATCGAAAAAATGTTATTCAACCTTTTTTGTAGATCATTCAATTTCCTATAAACTTTCGTTAATAAATTTTTCGAAACTCCGTAAGAATCGTGAGTTATTTAAATTGAAACGTATTATCAAATTAAAATTCATTAACTGTTGAAAAAATAGTCAATTCACATTTCAAACGTACATTTCACAAAAACTGAAAAAATAAAAGAAATTATTATGCATTCCACTTTAGTCTCGAATAACTTGAAAAAGTAAATTTTTATACTTATAAGACTTATTATAAGACTTATAATAAGTTTATAAGACTTATTTATAAGAGACCTTTTTTGAAGAACGTTCAATTTCTTACAAATATTTGTAATGGTTTTTCCACAGTAATGTTCCGCTGAAGAGCTAAACAATTCCAAAGTTTAAAAAAACATCCTATGTTATTTAAATGGGAAATTGAAATTTGCGATGCGGCAGCTCTTAATATTAATATTCTTAATATAAATGCTAAGAATATTTTCGATACCTTTAAGAAAAAAAAATTGTCGCTTTTTTTGAAAGTCTCTGATGCAACGTTCCACATATGTATTTTGTTTCTGTACGTTCTTCTATCCTCAATCTCTGTCGGGCCCATTTGTGCCTTTCTCGGATCAGCTCTGACTTGTGCGACCCATGGTACTGTTGACTTGACTCATTGAATGTATGTAAGAATTCTCTTGGTCTTGTCGGTGGGAGTCTACTGATATGTCCATAGAATTTCAACCTTCTTTTTCTGATGTCCGCCACTACGTTGGACATTCTCTCTGTGGTTTTTCTAGAATGTAGTCTGTATCCTTCGTCTGTCAGTTTTAGACCGAGAATTTTCCTCATAATTTTGCGGTTTTCTTTTAGTATGATTTCTAAGCCGCTTTTTGTATGGAGAGTAAGTGTCTCGCTTGCGTATAGTACCTCTGGTTTGATTACTGTGCTGTAGTCTCTTATATATATATATATATATATATATATATATATATATATATATATATATATATATATATATATATATTAGTATGTATATTATATTATTAGTGCGTATAGACCCGGTTGGATCACGCAAAGCATTCTGACTCATTGTCGAATGTTCTTTCTGATCCTCCACACCTCTCTCATCCTTTCTCCGTGGATTCTCTTTCTCTCCTCCGTCCACCTTGTTCCCCATCTCCTCGAAACTTCGTTCTCTGCTGAAACGTTCCACATATGTATTTTTTTTCTGTACGTTATTCTATCATCAATCTCTGTCGGACCCATTTGTGCCTTTCCCAGATCAGCTTGAACTTGTGTGATCCATGGTACTGTTGACTTGACTCCTTGTATGTATGTAAGAATTCGGTTGGTGAGTCTTCTGATATGTCCATAGAATTTCAACCTTCGTAAGCATTCGTATAGTACATCTGGATTGATTACTGTGTTGTAGTGTCGTATTTTTGCGTTGTGAATATGCATTCCTTATTCTAGATATTGGTGTCTTGACGGTTGCCTTCTTCATCTTCTGTAATCGAGCATTCTGTGCTATCTTCTCTCCTCCTGTGTTCGAGGATCTCACCCAGATATTTGAAGTGAGTGACTTTATTTATTTTGCCGTATTTGGAGTTCAAATTTTGGATATCTAATTTTAAGCAGAAGAATTCGGTTTTTTGAAAGGAGATTTGTAGTCTGACTTTCTCTGCACATTCCTTGAGGATTTCTATCTTTTTGGTTGCCCATTTTTCATTGTCTGTGAGTATGACTGGGTCGTCTGCGAAGGCTAGGCATGATATTTTTATGTTGTTTTTGGATCGTCCTAGTCTTATTGGTTTCCAGGGTCCTTTATTTTTCAGTTTTTTTTCCCATTCTCTTAGGACTTTGTCCAGGACCAGGTTGAAGAGGAGTGGGAATAACCCATCTCCTTGGCGTACTCCGGTTTTAATCAGGAAGGGTTCTTAAATTTCTCTCATAAGAGAACTTTAGAGGTTGTGCCGGTCAGTGTCTACTTGATCAATCGTAGTCTTTTGGGGTTGAGTCCTTGTTCTTCTAGGATGTTGAACAGAGATTTTCGGTCAATGCAGTCGTATGCTTTCTGAAAGTCCACGAATATACAGATGATTGGGACGTTCCTGATAGCTTTGTATTTCAGTATTGTTTTTAAGTTAAATAT
Source organism: Cosmopolites sordidus (assembly GCA_031761425.1). NCBI lineage: Eukaryota > Metazoa > Arthropoda > Insecta > Coleoptera > Curculionidae > Cosmopolites > Cosmopolites sordidus. The sequence continues at coordinate 9,515 of JARFXV010000876.1, read as the reverse complement.
TTTTTCAGTGCAGGCACGACCAGGGCGAAAGCCTGCCTGGTACTCGCCAATTTTGTGTTCTAATTGTTCTTGTGTTCTCTGGAGAAGGCATGCTGAGAGGATTTGGTAAGTGACTTGTAGTAAGGAGACTCCTCTGTAGTTATTCACATCTGTTCTGTCTCCCTTCTTGTGCAGCGGGTGGATAAGAGCACATTTCCACTCATCTGATAGTTTTTTCTGTTTGCCAGATGTTCGTGATAATTTGCGTAAGTTCCTGCAGTGACTGTCGTCCGAGGTTTTTCAACACATTTTAACAAATGTGAGGCATAATTCGAATTATGTTTATGACCGAGAAAGCTTCTTTCGTGTTCTTTAATTATTTTCTTGAAAGATCTGCCTGTTTGTCCTATGTACATTTTTGGACACGACCCACAATACGGTTGATATATTCCTGATTTATATTTTTTGTTTGTTTTTGCTTTGCAGTTTTTGATATGTTTTCCATGGCTGTTATTGGGTTTAAAAGGTACTTTTGTATTGTTTTTATATAAGAATTCCCTGAAGAAATCCCCTTTACTGAATTTGTACAGACAATAAATAGCATCTGTGTGGATTTCTTAAAAAATGTATATTTTTATTATAGAACCTTTTTGTATTTATACCTATTATTAGCCTTAGCGAAAATAGCCAGTTCTGAAGAAGCTACAGCTACAGTGTTAGCGAAATGCGTCAAATATTAATAATAAAGTGGAGATATAGACAAAACAGTATTTCATTAAACATTTAATTAATTATGTGTTTTTTAATGTGAGGTGAATCGTTGATAATGTGTTACGGCGTGAAAAATTAACGTTAACGATTTCAACTTGACATTAATTGACAATAATGTGTAGGTTTTCACTTTTTTTTGTTAAAAAATAAGCCAAATTTATGCTGGAACATTTGATTATATAATAATTAAATGTATTTTTAAAAATCAGGTAGTATGACTGGACGAACTGTGTCTCGTTCGATTACTAGGAGGAAATATTCATCCATATCTTAGGACCGATTTCCTTGCTTTTTCCGCTTTTCCACTCTGGTTTTTAGGTTAAGCCATAACCCTTGACCTATCTAGAACTAACTATACCCGAAACGGGTTCTGACTTTTCCCTTTTTTGGGGTATTTTCTACCCCTGGAAGCATCGAACTTTCCCCCTTTCTTTTGTAGGGTAGAGTTCGGCGATACTAGAAGTTGGGTTTGCAACGAAATTCAGAGAAACATCGCGAAGGTTACATAGAAGGTGACAGATTTAATCTTAATCGGAAAATTGACTAGTCACGTCTAAATGCTGGGCCGACAGTCCGCCATTTGAAGACATGATGCAGGGATTGGCGATGGAATAGGAACTTATGCAGGCCGGAAACTCGAGAAATTGGGCCTCCGTAGGCCTGCTGCCCGGAAACTGGAGGGACGAAACATGGTTATTGGACTTTTAGTCCTCCAAGGGAGGTTTGGAGGTCATCGCTCAGTTGGCCCTGAATCAGGCTCACCATCTGAGCTGTTAGTTGCTCCAAAAGTTCGGAGAAGGGATTAGTTTATGAAGCGGGCATAGTGGCAGGAACAGAGTTCCGCTGAGACCCCACAAGAAGGTTGGTGGAGGTATTTTTGAGCTTTGCGAGCCTGAAAAAGCCCTTTTGTTTTTATGTTGTAAAAATGCTGGAGTCTTCGCAGAGCTGTCTCTATTTGGCCTGACTGGGCATCCCTGGAAGCCCGCGGTATGCGAGCTATCCCCTACTTCCTGTAGGGGTGCTGGCCTGCACACGTGACACAGACCGGATTTGCGTGGTACTTTTTTATGGAATAACCATAGAGTTGGCAGTTAAAACACTGCACATCTCGGTCATTCCCACTTTGTGATTGAATCTTCATTTCCTGCCGGAAAAGGCGCTCAACGTTGTAGATCTCCTTCTCCTCGCGTGGAACTACAATCTGCCCCATGGTCATATGGTTGCGTTTTTTAATTTTCCATCTTTCGACATGGATTGGGTGGTGTTGACTCACTCATCCTTTATGATGGTTGGGGCGAGGATGGTCTCCAATACACCACTGATGATAACTTGAAGATTACAGAACGAATTGTACTTATAGTCTCGTCCATCCAGTAGTCTGGTGGCGACTTTGTAGATGTTGGACGTCAGAGGACTGATCATGACCCCATTAGGTTTTGTTGTTGATTTTCCTAAGTTGATGTCCTTGACTCTGAAGAGGAGGTACGCCGATTTGTCATGGAGGACTATCGGCGGTACTTTGGCTGACTTCATTGTCTTGGGCATCTCTGGTTTCTCTGATGGTCGGTTTTGACGGCGCTGGCTCCTTGTAGAGGGGGGTTTACATTGAGTTTTCCGACGCTGGCTTTTTTAGAGGCGCGAAATCCTCTTTGTCCGCCTTCGCAGCTCGTTTCGGAGCTTTTTTCTGTTTTTGCCTCCTTCATATAGGTCAGGCGGTGGCGCCATCTCAAGTGTATCTGACATGCAAATTGAAACTTTTTATGGCCTGCCGACTTACAATTTGGGGTTCAAATCCTCACCATTGTTATAATTTTTTTTCAGAAATAGTATTGAAATTATTCTGTTATTAATTTCTGATAAGTATTAAATTGTAAGTTATTTTTTCAGTCTCTAGTGTTAAATAATTAGTAAAATAAAAAAGTACATCATACATATTTATTTTTTAATTGAAAAAGCAATAAATGTGCAATAAATCTAATTATAAAATCTAATCATAAAATATAAAAAGACAATTACATTAAATAATCAATATACTTGTCAAAAAACCAATAAATGAAATATATTCATTTCCAAGCGTTTTTAGTTGAAGTTTGCATGTATGCACTTTGCGAGCTGTAAACCACGATATTCTTAGTTAAAGATGTAAAAGAACAACCAGGTAATCAGAATACCGATTCTATAATGTTATTGTCTGTTTTATTTTTTCCGAATAACTTTTATAATTAAAGTTATTGCAGGCCTTTTCCATTAAAAAATAAATTTGTATGATGTATGACGATTTTTTTTATTTTACCAATTATTTATCAATATATAATAATTAACTGTCTTTTTAAATACAGGTAGTACAACTAGACGAATTGTCTCGTTCGATTACTAGGACGAAAAGTTCATTCCATCTTAAGACCGGTTTCGTCCTTTAAGAACTCATCAGTTAAGCTCGGATGTTTTTAGTTGTAGGATTTCGACCACTAGGTGACGTTATTGTACAACGTTCACGTATATTATCCAATTTTCGGAATTAAAAGCGACTGGGTCTGGTGCGATTACTTTGAAAATAATCCAAATCGAGATATCAGTGAGGGCATATCGTGCAGACTAGTTCCCAAACATGGTGTGGCAAGCGTTTACTAAACGTTAGTAATCGTGTTGTGTTAAAAGTTATAATAAGTGTTTTTCACGATAAGTAGAAGCAAAAACAATCGTAAAGTGACTGAAGATATCTGGTTTTCCTACGAAAACCTAGTAAATCTTTGCGCTGAGTGCATGGAAATACATGAAGATGCATTGACTAACCCAAATTGCTGAACTAAACAATGAAAACATGAAGTAACTCGTTGAAAACGCAAATCTGCGATTCGAAATCCATAGACTAGAAGTTTCTAGAAAAACTCGCTCCAGCCTCAGTGACACTGGTAGTTTAAAAATACCAGACATCAAAAACAAAAAAAAAGACTCCGCAAACCGTTTCACCAGCCATCGCAATCCAGTCAGATTTCGAAGAAGGGGATCAGTTCAATCGATAAGAAGAAGAGGAAGAGCGAACCTCAATAATCATCGATTGCTCCTTCCCCTTTCTCGGTTTCGACCACCTAGCAAGAAGAACCGTCCGTGACTGAAGAAACCTCAAACGAGGCACCAGAGTTATTCTCTGACTTTGAATCCAAACCAACGCCGTTTATCTTACGAGGCAAAACGGCTTTCCAAGAGGTGATGAGCTTCGTAAAGAAAAACAAAGTAGCAGTCGGGCCAGTCACAACGAAGCCGGATGGGTGCTGATTACCCCCAAGACAGAACCAGACAGAGAAACTGTCAAAAAACTTTTTGACGAGAGCGGTTATTCCTACTACTCGACATCAACGTCAGGCAAACACTTCCTGCATCTTGATAAAAGGCGTCCTAGAAACGATCCCGACTGAAGATGTCAATAGATTAAAGATCACTGAACTCTGCTATCAGCCCGTTAGAGTAGAAATTTAGGAGAGAAAATCTGTACGTAGCTCAGATGCAAAGACGCAAATCCAAAAGTGTTTTAAGAATCAAGTGAAAAAATACCACCAGCAGTTATCAACACCCAAATAGAAGACGGATCAAATCTTAACGTAAACCAAGACCATGTCTGGACTTGCAAACAAACTTCAAAGGGTCCTGTGTCTAATTCAATCACAATTGGACTCTCTCCTTTTTCACAACATCCAGTAAATTACTAGAATCAGAATCCGCTAACGATGGGCAGCACCACATCAGATCCAATGCATCTTTTCTGCCTCCAGAAGCAAGAAGACAAAAGCCAGCTATGCGGGAAGTTCTCTGTTGGAAACCTCGTCGGTAGATTAAGAGAGATAATAATATTTCCACGGGGTTCGCTGCTTTGCGAAATGGATCTTGGTTATTGAATTAATAAGCCGAAGATACACATATAGTGTGTCCAGGATAAGGACTTACCACCCCCTTAAAATATTTATTTGTGGACCGATTTTTATAAACTTTCTTTTGTTGGATAACACCACCTTAAACCAAACTGTACCGATTTTTATAGTTCTAAATATTATGTTTTTACAATAATAATTAATAATTAATAATTTGTCTAATAATTACAGGCTATTTTTTAATAAAAAAACTTCCTTTATTTACAGGTCGATCTAAATTGCAATTATAAAACATAAAACTTAAATACTAGACATTTCTATCATTCCGCCATTTTCTCCAAGCACTTTTCAATATGTCGTCGGATATTGTTCATTACTTTTTTCAATTGTTGTTTGGTAATGCTACGGTAAGCCTGCCTAATACGACCACAAAGATCGTCTCGAGTTTGAGGTCCGGGGATCTCGGCGGCCAATTAATTACAGGACTGTTTGGCCCAATCCAACGATTTGGAAAATTATTATTTAACCGCCTTTTTACCTGTTATTTTATTAGGACCGGCCCTTTTTAGGTTTCTGGCAACTTTACCGGGTTTCGTTACGGCAGGGGTTGTTAAGAGTTTATTACAGCCAATCGGTCAACGATATATCTTGAAACGAACTCTACTGCCTGTTCTTTTACACTGCCATTTGTTCTTGTCGCGATATTTTCCCAGCCTGTTTCCTTCTGGCTGATCTGAATCAGTTTAATAAGCTGATTTTTTTCTTTCTCTCATTTATTAGGTTTCATATAGTATCTGATATGTATTATCTTCTATTTATTTGGCCTTTACGCAGAGTATTCTCAGCCACTTCTGCCAATGCTGCTGGAAATATCTCCTAGCTGTTGTTTTTTTATGTGTTGAATTGATATCTCCGTTTATATACCCGACTTCAAAAGGATTAAAATGTGGCCATTTTGGTTCTTTTGAATAAGTTCCATTGACTCAAAATGGCGTTCACGAAGATGTTCCGTCAATCGAGAGGACAAGGAAAAGTAACACTGTGCCATTATCTGGTGAATAATTCTTGCGGTGAGTTATCGTGATGCGGAAGCTATGATTTGCTTTGGTACAATAATATCTACAATATCTCTAATATTTCATCGGTCATTAGTACAAGATCCTTGATGTTTTCTTCATTGGGTCACGTTGAAGGTCTCCTGAATGAGGTTCATCTTCATATCGACTACGATATACGATCACTTAAGTCCATGTAACCATTTTGTTTTATTTCTTTCCTGATATTTTAAATCCTTCCACGAAACATTTTTTTGCTTTAGTGGAATTGTTTTTGGTTTTAAAATCAATTTTAAAAAATCGGTGACAAAATCAGTTTTGTAACAAATTCAATTTCGTAAAGTTACTAAACAATAAATAATTATTGAAGGAATGTTTGAAATTTAAACTACAATATATAGACGATAGATGTCTTCAATCTTATATGTACACTTTCGTTTATCGAACTCTTTCGAGTAAATATTGTAAATTGAAAATGCTTTTCCCAGATTACGCTTACATATCGTACGATCGATCAAAAATCATTTCGGATGGAAAGAAAGGAAGCAACCTTGTCGGAACGGCGGCGCGAATCATAAATATTGCATCGGGCACCCTCCACCTTTCCCTTTACACCCCCGCCAGTTCCACCACCTGAACCCGATAAATTTTCATTCTTTCCACCTCTGACCAATAAATCTTCCGTCCTTCGATTCATATTTAAACGATCCAAGATTAACTTGGGCGATAGCTATTAGTGTGGTCGACGATTCGGATCCAAAAATTCGGCAAAGATGGATTCGAATGCCCGAATCTGAATTTTTTAAAATCAATATCTCGTTGGATTGCTTGTCTGAGTTTTCGAAAATTATCATTGGTTTTTTTTTAAAGAACGAATCTTTTAAATATAGGGTATCTCAACTTTTTATTAATAATTGAAGCATAATGTATGAAATTTATACACGAAAGACAATATCTGCTAAATGACCACCTCATTCAGCTCGACAGACGCCCATTCCTTTGTCAAAATTTTGAATGACATTTTGGTATAACCGTGGTTCTATCTCACCAACAACTCGAATAAATTCAGCCTTTAGTTCAGGAATCGATTGTGGATTGTTCTTATAAACCTGGCTTTTTACGTAATCTCCAAAAAAAAAAAAACAAAAATAGTCCAAGGGTGTAAAATGATCTTGGTGGCCAATTAACACCGTTTCCACAACCGTTTCTTGCAATAACTCATCCAGAAAAGTTTTCCTTCAATAAATCAATTGTTTCATTAGATTAGCAGAGTCAGGAGTAGCGCCATTCAATTGAGTTTTTGAATAAAAAATAATTATCGATTTTTTTACTTTATTTTAAAACTAATGTGAAAAACTTACAAAGCAATACATATTCTGTTTATTGTTGTTCTCAGATGGAAAAAGCAAGAAATACACTGTATAAATATAAGTTAGTGATAAGTGATACAACTGGCCAAATAGTTAGAAAAGGCAAGGATATTATGCGTTCAGTATATTTTAAATCTGCTTAACGGCAAAAATTTCTTTTTACATTTTGCTAAACTACATTACTTTAGTTTCAAAATGGGTAAAAAAAAGTTGTGATCCTTCCATGCGCAAGATAATTATTGCTTTAACGAGGTTGGAGATGTAGAAAAATAGCTAAACACTTAAACTGTTGCTTCAAAAATCATGGGACACCCGAAAATATACCAGGAAAAAAAATGATTATGGAGAACAAATCAAAGCACGAACAAAATAATTGTCCGAATGGCTAAAAAAAATCCGTTCATGATTTCCGTACAAATCAAGAAGCAACTTTCTCCAGCAATACAAATATCTTCAAGGACCATCAGAAGATATCTGAACGAATCCAAATAGTTTAGCCAAGTATCTCGAAAGAAACCAGTTTTAAAAAAAGAAAAATCGCCAAGTTAGGTTAAAATTTGCTAGGGAGCATATCAGTTGGAGTATAAAAAACTGGAAGAATGTGTTGTGGTCTGACGAAACAAAGATAAACCACATGCGAAGTGATGCTAGATTATTTGTAAGGTGACCAAGATGTACATAAAGTTACCCTAGATAGTGGCGGCTCGTGGGTTTTTAAAGTGGAAGGGTGTAGAAGAAAATAGTGGTGCTGAAGATTTTTTTTGCTATTTTTACATTATTTTTAAACTTGACTCAAATTCAACACGGACGTGGGACGACCGTTAGTTTTTAATTCGAGTTTCTCCTCCAAACTAAAATTAATCATTATTAACTGTTTTAAATCAGACGCCTTCCTGCTTGCAATTAAAAGTTAATTATTTTTATTTAAAAAGTTCTATTCAGTATGTACACACGTAGCAAATCTGAAATCGAAACAAATATTCACGAGGCGAACGAAATACGAGACGCGAGACATATCAAATGCTCCGTATCCGTCAAAATCAGCGTTTAAAACTAATTACCGATACGCTCGGTCGCAGGGAATCTACGTCCAAATCCCATGTTTTAGAAAGCAGTTAAACCCTCGAATTTTGGCAGCCATCAAAACATGTAACGCCAACGACGATATAAGATGACGGTGGCGTACGGTCGCTGGAGGTAAACGTCCGACCAACAATGTAAAAATTGTGGTGAGAGGATGGAATTTTTATCCGCATTATTTGATGTGATGGGTGGACAGACGTTCTTCTACATTTGGAGATTTTAATTTTTAATAATATCTTAAAATGAGTTAAAGGAAAAAAATTGAACGGAAATAAAATATGGTGTTTTGTTCTGAAAAATTGTTTACTGTGATAAATGCTGGAGGGGCGAAGCCCGAACACTCCTTCCCCTCACGAGCCGCCACTGATTCTAGTTATACAATAAGCACTTTGGGGACGTTTTTCGAGATGCGGTATTGGCCATTTAGTGAAAATTAATGGTATGGCCAAGAAAAATACAAAAACATTCTGCAAAGTCATATGGTACCCTTTGCTGATGAAAATTTGCCGGCGACTTGGGTCTTTCAGCAGGATAATTACCTCAAGCACACTGCCAGATCTGTGAAAAAATGGTTCAGCGATAATAATGTGACAGTAATGGAATGGCCATCCTGTAGCCCTGACCTTAACCCTATAGAAAACAGTTGGGGTTTACCTTAAAATGATGCTATGGGATAAACAAATTAAAAATTTAAACGAATTAAGCGAAGTAGTATAGCAAACATGAAAATCGATACCTTTGGAAAGGTGTCAAAATTTAGGAGATGTAGGCCGTTATCGAAAACAAAGGATATGCTATAACATATTAAATTTAATATTAACATTTAAAACATTTAGAATTGATTTATTTTTATTTATTATATTAAAGATTGTTTGTGACGTCATATTAGTAAAGTGTTTTCACGTCAGTACTGTCAACGGGTTTCTACTTGTAAGTATGTATATATGTATGTATGTATATATATATATATATATATATATATATATATATATATATATATATATATATATATATATATATATATATATATACATATATATATATATATATATATATATATATATATATATATATATATATATATATATATATATATATATATATAATATATATATATATATATATATATATATATATATATATATATATATATATATATATATATATATATATATATATATATATATATATATATATATTATATATATATATATATATATATATATATATATATATATATATCATCATCATCATCATCATCATCATCATCGATCCACTGCAGGATGAAGGCCTCTTCAGCATGCTTCCAACCTTCACGGTCCCTGGGCTTTCCTCTGCCACTCGGGTCCAATATACTTAACGATGTCATCAATCCATCGTGCTTTCGGTCT